>JAFELO010000726.1:277129-293809 GCA_017140195.1 Eumaeus atala
TATAATTGAATATAAGGAATAAAGGACAATCCGTAAAAATTTGTGGTTATCAAAGAATAATTATATATATAAAGGACCATCCAAATTGCAGCCAGGAGTCTCAGACAACTACCAGATAACTCGTACTTCGTACCTTCACCTTTTAACTAACCAATAAGAAAAATTGTATCATTATTGTTCGTGTACTATTTTGAGTCTGTCCTGGATTGTGAATTTGGAAAGACAACAAAAAAATAAATGTATTAAAAGTCTTAATAAACCTTTGTACCTCTTTTCCCCCCTTGTTGACCCCTTTATAGAATATTATAGAACTGTAAATTGTCACAAAAGTAGATGGAATGTTTACATGATAACTTAAGGCCATAAAAGTGTTGAAAATGCGTTACCCAGCTTTACCCTTTCCCCTCTACTTGGCCAAATCACAATCGTATAAACATTCAAATATGAGGGTACATTTTTATATAATTTTACCATAAATAATGCATATTCTTCATCCATTTGATTTGAGTCATCATTAATATTAGATCGACCTACTAGTGAATCGTTTGCATTACTGCTTTGAGCCTCTAAGCTTTCTTTAGTTAGCGTTATTAATTCTTCCAATTCTATTTGTAAGGCCAGTAAAGAATCACGTTCAGTTTCATTATTTGTACTTTCAAGAGCCTGTTTTACCGTCAGCAACTAAAAAAATGATGAGTATAAAATGTAATGGTACTAACTAATGTTTCTATTTTATTAGTTTACAAAACAACTCCTATATTATTTTTAATTTACACTTACTTGACCTTCATACTGACTAATAGACACTTTTAAGTCTTCCATATTTTATCTTTTATTAAAGTTTTACTGCAAAATCATAAAACATTAATTTATATTACAACATTAAAGATATCCGATTTTTATTTACAGGATGCATCAACAATTCTCATTTCTCAAACAACTGACATTTGACATTGGAGTCAATTGTCAAAATGAAACTCAAGGTGGACAGAGATTAGGAGGACTATCTTAATTGTTTTCTGAAGGCTCCAGTTGTAAGCAATTAATAATGGTTTGAAATCCCTCCGAAATAGCCCTAGATGAGTAGAATGGATAAACAGTACAGATTAATCCAGATGTAGACCACGTCTGTATGTGGGGGTACCTATTATTCAATCAGTAATTTGGCTATATTTATTTTATTTGGCACATTCCTAATATCGTTAAATGATCTAAGGACGCATTTCATACACTCTTCTTTCTAGGACTCCTTGAGGAAAAAAAACCTGGTTTTGTTTTGTGTTGTTTGCAGCTATTGAACTATGGCGTGTAGATATATAGAAAGAGGATCAGCATCCAGCATAAATTCGTCTAGTCTCAAAAAATGTAATTAAATAAACAGTAAATACTACTGTGTAAGATATCATCGGATACTACTTTTATTACTATCGGGGCCTACTTTTTAGCGACCGGGAGTAACCTTCAAACAAAAATTGGTCTGAAAAATATCGATTTCTTGGTTTTCTCTTAGACATGGAGTTTTTGTTTGCTAGCAGCACCTTCAGAGGCGAACCCGGCTTTCTCTGTATTTTCTTGACGGTTACCTTTTACTAAATTAAAAGTTTAATGTAGGTAAGTTGTAAATTTTAGTTTAATTAAAAAAAAAACTACATAATAAATTTGTGTAAAAATTATTTACTTATACAACTTAATTTATTTTTCTCATTATTATTTTATAGGTATTTGACTTCTAAGCCTTCTGTGATTTTTAGAAGCTATGTGGAAAGTAGATTTAAATTTTACCAGACAATTTAGCTAGCTGCCTCATGTGGTATGTAATCTGTGATCAATTTGTCATAAAAGCACATTGAATATTGCTCTACTGCTATGAATTAAACAAGATTTGTAGTTGGATCCCCAAGTATCCATTTAATCAGCTTATTAAAAATAAAATCTTGTTACTTTTGGTACACAAATTATAATATGTAATTTGGAAGTAAAATCTTCCAAATTAAATATTATAATAAATAAAACCAAAAGCAACAAGATAGATAAGATCTTTATGTGTTAATATTTTATTCTTACTTATACTGTCACAATTATGTTTACTAGTTGCCAGTCTTAAAAATAACTATACAAATATAAAATATATTAATGTACTATTTAAAACTTATAATTATTGCTGCTCATAACATCAGCTTAAACATTATGTGAGCATCCTACTGCAAATATAATAGAGAGCCTTTAATATCAATTCAGCTATATGTATATTAAAATTACTCTTTTTCTCGCAATTAATCTCACTTACAAATCACTTATTGCTTCAATTGTTGTTTTTTTAATAACAGCAGCTATAATATTTTTTATTTTAGCTCCACTGTAGTTGTCCTCATTTGTAAAATTGGCTGCTATTGATTGAAATGTATCATTCATGAGTGATTTAATTTTACTTTTGGCATCATCACTTTTTTGGAAATTAGTTGATGTGTCCTCTATTTTCTTACTAAGATTTAATAATTTTTCATCTTTACATTCCGTTTCTGACCTTAACTTATTAATTTCATCCAAATAGGTCTTTTCTTTTTGAGCAACTGTGTCATATTTTTGGGTCAACTTATTAATTTCATCTTTAAGTTGTGAGATCTTTATGTCCTTTTCCTCATTAGATTCCTTGCAGTCTGCAGTGTTGTCAGCAATGTTACTTTCCAAATTTAAGTTTTTGTTTTGTATCCCATTCACTTGTATATACTCTTCATAATGTCTTATTTTTGTCTCATATTCATTAAGCAACTTTTGGACAATCATATTTTGATAGTTTGATGTGCTATAGTCTATATTGTGGTTTGAATGCTGTTTCAACATATCATTTACTAGGTCTAATTTATCTGAAATTCGATTCATGGTTATCCTCAGTTCACTATTGCTTACTCTTTGTTCAGATATTAATAAAGATACATCACTTAACCCAACATTGGGATGAATTTCATCCCTAGTGTTATTAATAATTTCTAAAGATTTACATGTTATAACTTCATTGGGTCTTTCATATATGTTAGAAGTAGTTCCATATGCAGGTTTATTTTTTATAACACCTTTTTTTACCGATTCCTTATTCACAGTTTCAAAGATTTCTTTATCAATATGACTGAGATTATTTAATTTTACTTGTTTTTGTTTTGACAGTCTCCTAAAACTTGAACTCTTATTGGAATCGGAAGAATCTGTGGACTCAGTATTTTCATGAGCTAAAGGAAGAATAGAATGTCCCATAGATGCCATTCTCTTTATTATAGAGTCTCTAGTTTTTCTATTAATGGAAGAATCTGTATCACTTGCTTTATCTTCATTAGCTTTACTAGTATTTATAACATTTATATTCTTGTTTTGATTTATTTTATAATCCTTTCCTGGTGGACCACTTTCTTGTTCAGTAGAATCTTTCAAAGTTATGTTCAATTCCCTTAAAATTTCTAATAATCTATGGATGTCATTATCTTTTGCATAAATAGTCCAGTATTTTTGAGAATTATCATAATATGAGATACTGACATTTTCTTTTACATGCAGCTCAAATTTGGAAGTTATAGTTGCACATGATAGGGTAGTTTTATTACTATCATATAACACCATATTGTGTATCCCACCTTTAAAGATCTTCATTAAAGCTAATCCGAGTTTTCCTTTATTAATGTATGTATTGTCAGACCTAAAAAGCAAATAAAACAACTATTTAAAACATAATTTACCAAATTAATTGTTTGAAAAAAAAAATTTAATTTCATCATATTAATGTCTTAAGTTTATGTGAAGGTTACTCATTACAATAAAACTACTATTACAGATTTTGTCACAGTTTATTTAATTATTTAACTAGCCCAACAATTTGCTTTCCAACAACCATGGTCATGGGCGGACCGACCGCCCTCAATAAAATCTGTAAAAGTAGTTTTATTGTAATTCATCATATTAAATTATACATTGATAATGTAGTTACAAAAATAGAATTTCATGTAAAACTAACAACTATAGTAAACAAGCCTAATGGCTTGGTTTACTTAATAATATTATAGACTAAGTTAATAAACATAATTTTTTGTGAAAAGCAATATGATCAGTATGACTTCAGACACTTGTTTCTATATCCTACCCATTACAATGTTGAATTGAAGATGTGTGTGTGTGTGTGTGTGTGTGTGTGCGTGTGTGTCATCTACCCAAACAGGCATAAGAAGTTTCAATGAAGAAAAAGATTATAAATTACAGGTAGGTCCTCTCACTGATGCTAGTGGACGGTCACATCAACAAAAATGTTTTATATATTTATATATGGTAGCCAGTGTATTATAACTTTTATTTATTACTCGTTTTTGTGATAGGTATTGTAAGACATCATATGTTAACTTGACATTAACAGTTTTAAAGCAATTATAATTGTGTCTGTAATGTAAACCTCTTATATGGTTATTTGTGTAATGACTCTTATACATGAGATATCAATAATACTCAACTAAAGGTCCAACTGCTCATTTGACCCCTACACTACATTTAGAAAAAAGTTACTATTGTAAGTTAACGTTGAAGCCCCTTTAATGCACCATAAAACAACAATTTAAAAAATATTAAATTAAAAAATATGAACTAACAAGTGTAAAATTAAAAAATATGAAACAACAAAAACTATTTAAAAAAAGGTGTGTATTGATTATTTTATAGCTTCGAGTATCCCTAACAGGTTGGTAAACATGATGAAGACAGAAATAATTAGAGTGAGAAAGTTTCATGCTGCCATATTTCCTTTCTTTAAGGAAATTGTTTATATTAATATGAAAAAAAAACTTTATAAGTACCATTCATATGCATAGGAGGCACATGCAAATCTGCATTCTGTTGGTTTGGTATCTTCTGATTTCTCCTCCAACCTGGCCCGCATCAGTGGCTGTTCTGGTTTATATTTTAACGTAGTCCTTTCTTTTTCCTGTTCCACTGGATTATTTCTAAATATATTTGCAAGTGTGGTACTAAAAGGAAATAAAATAGTAACCCACCAAGTGATTACTATAAACTAATAATAAAATAAAAAATATACAGCATAAAGAAATTACCTGGAAGCTGGAGTAAAAAGATCCACATCAACCTCGTCGGTTTCAAACATTCTTTATTTGTAAAATAATAAATGAAAAAAATCTGAATCACTTCACTTCACACACAAATGTGGAAGGGGATTTATATCCACAAAATTCAACCTTGCACAACCTGTTTTACCTGTATAAAGATTTAGTTGACACTGAATTATTATTATTTTCAAATTATAGATAGTTCATAATAGTTACTATTATTTTGAAAATTGAATATTGATTTGATACGAGCATAGATAATACTTATATACTGGTAGATACGAGATAGTGATGTTTCAAAAATGTGGACTGTGGTACCAGTACTACATTCTCTTTGGACTGGGTATTATATGTAAACATGTTATACCGATTTCTTTCGCCGATATATCGATACATCTTGAACCAATATATCGATTCTAAATAAGCAATATTTATATTAATTCATCACCATCGTCATAATTATCACCCCTTATCGGTCCAGTGACGGACATAGGTCTCTCTCAATGATCTCTTGTTACTCGTATCCATCCTGGACCGACTACTGCACGGAGATCGTCTTCCCATTTGGTGAACGGTCGACCAGCACTTCGTTTTCCTAAACGCGGTCTCTAATCCAGAACCTTACTGACCCATCTGCAACCTGTTTTTCTGAGTGTGCGACCAGCCCATTGCCACTTCAGCGAGCTTAATCGAAGCGTGATACCGGTACTGCAGTTCTCTGCCCTTAAGACTTCGTCACGAATTCCGTCGGACAGAGAAACACCTTATATTGCTTATTTAGAATGAAATCAAAACGTCACCCTAAACAAGAAGACACAAAAGCCTTCACTAGTCTGTCGAACTGTAGAGGAGGGAGCAATAGCGCCGCCAACTAGCAGTAGGTCCCTCCGAAAAAAATATCAAACCAGAATCGAAATGTTTTCCACTAAAGTAGCTCGAATAGATGATAGGTATTTTGTACTTAATTATTTACTGCTGTAACATGGTACGTACATTATCAATCACAACATTTTGTGTTTTAAAGAACATAAAATATCAATAGTATTATCTTATTACAATTTATGTACATCAAAACATTTACAATTAAGGAACCTTCATATTCCCGGTTAACAGATATAATCAAAATAATGATGAAGCTACGGGATCGTGCATTAGCAGTATTTCGTAAAAATAAGTCTAATTCTAACTTGACATATTAAGTTAGTAAAGTTAGTAAAGAGTTAAAATCACTAGTAATAAAGTCCCTATTAAAAGTTGCATAATTTCGCTATAACTTTAACAATAAAATTAAAGACCCAAAACTTTTGTGGAATATTTTAAAATTCTCTATCATGTCTAAAAAACATAATGAAGACCTTCCGTCCCTTTTCACAGACCCGAATAAAATGAACAATCATTTTTTGAATATCCCAGGAAATCTGACAACTAACTAATCAACCCTAACGTTCTTTGTATTTAACCGTTTTAGTTCCTCTTATTTTAAAATAGAATCTGTGAGGATTACTGATATATCACAAATTATTTACAAACTTAGATCTAACGCTGAAGGGTACCATATTACATTGAGTATGCTAATGTTAACACTTCCATATACTCTTGAAACTATTACTGGTATCATATATAAACTGCGCGATAGTGACATCTACATTTCCCGATCTGTGGAAAATTTCTGTGGAAAAATCTGTGGAAAATTCTCAAAAAAAGGTGATGTGCACACTTCCTATATTGCTCGTTTTTTCTCGCGCCTTTGACCCTATTAACATAACATTACTTCTCTCTAAATAAAGTTTCTTCGGATTTCATAGCACTCTACGCTGGTTCGATAGTTACCTCACAAATAAAAAAAAAAATGTGGAGATTCGGCTTAGTAATGGGGAGACAAAAGCCTGGGGAGAACCTAGGCCAAGCCAATTGAACCGAGGGGGATCTTTACACCCCTCTTATAAGAGGGGGCTAAAGTTCAGGAGGAGGGATCGCTCTCGATACCTCCCTTATAAGAAGAGGGGATCAAAGAGGAACAGGAGGTGATGCTTTTGCGCACGGGGCAAGGAGCGATGATGGGAATCTCACCCTATTGCACTGTCCCAAAGTCCTGTAGTGCGTGGCAATCCCTTCCCTGGAGGTGGAGTTGGTCTCTTAGGGGGCTGACTAGCCGTTGAGGTGCCCTGATGATTTGTTGTTCCGGGGCTCCGCACCAAGGGCTGCATTGATGGCACTCGCGGTGGTTTTTGTGGGTATTCGACACTATAATGTGCCGCGAGCCCCACACAACACTGGACCCCACCCAGGGCCAGTGAAGGCGCGTAAATGCGTTTCCCCGCGTGAACAAAAAAGGCGTATGTCCAGCAGTGGAACGGTAAAGGCTGATAATGATGATGATGATTCTATTTTTTTATTTATATGTACAGCACATGTTATTCATTATACATATATAGAATATAATGTCCTATTTAAATCCGTTGTTTGTTGAAAGTGTCAGTAAGTCAAAAATACCAAAATGAACCTTAGATTTGGCTTACCCACGTTGAAAATAATTTAACGACTTGTTCGTAGCAAACAACTAGATGATAGCTCGTTGAATTCAACGGACGAGTCGTTATTTGAATTTAAGTAGTGGATTCGTAAACAGTTAACTTTGGTTACCTGACGGGCGATACTTGCTGCCTCCTATATTATCTGTATGAAATTATTATCTCGGTGCTGAAAAGTGAAAACTGACAAATGTCTGTAGACAAGTGACATATCTCTTATCATTTGACAATTATCCAGTTACATTTACGCAAATATCGCGATTCCTAAATCGTTGCAGGGCGCATGGATATTGGTTGGTGCACAACACTGCTATTTATATTGAAGTGTTTAAATTAGTAATTAAAATAATAGTCACCAGCATTTGTAACATCATTCCATATTTTGTTGAATATTGTTAACATGCCGGAGACTTTCACGTGTATAACATGTCAGGTGTTGTTTCGAACTGCGGAATTACAACGTGAGCACTATAAATTAGACTGGCATAGGTATAATTTGAAAAGAAAGGTAGCTGGTATACCTCCAGTGACTCTAGAAGAATTTGAGCTCAGAGTGAAAGAGCATAGAGAGACAGCTCAAAACGCAGATCGTGACGTATCCGTGTATTGTAAGTACTGCTCAAAGTCGTTCAATACTGAAAATGCTTATGCCAATCATTTAAACAGTAAAAAACATAAACAAGCAGAACTAAAAGGCTTGCAAGTTGTAGAAGCTAAGGAGTCTACAAAACATGACGAAGAAGGCAGTTCTGATACCAATAGCTTTGAGAAGATCGATACTAGCAATACTTTGGGCCAGCCTTCTAAGTTTGTGATGGTTAATGCTAATTATTCTGGTGATGAAGACATCGAGACAGATTCTGAAATAGAAGAGGTAGTTTTTTTATTTATTTCATAATCACGAGTAATATTAGGCAATAAAACAATACTTATATATTTACTAATGAATTTATGAGTTTATATATTGTTTAATTATTTTACGCATGTACTTTACACCCAGTAAAGAACAATTTAGTGTTTATGTACTATTTGTGTTCAGACTCTTATAAAGTAAAGTGATTGAGTTTATAGAAATACATTATAGAATATGTTGTAATCAAATATTAATTTTATATGAATATTATGTTATCATAAAGAGTTATTTTTTCTTTATAATACCATATTATTCTGAATATGAACGTAAAGTTATTTGAAATAGAAAGATAAAAATATACTAGCTGTGCAAGGGAACATTGGGATTAAATATAGGAGAGCCTATTCTCAGACTTACCAGACCATATACACAGAAAAAATAATAAAAATCAGCATAGCTCATTCAGAGGAGTTCAATTATAAACTCCATGGCATTTGACATAACTTTAATTTTTTTTTGGACCTGATTTGTAATCTATTGTTCATTTTCAGCTGGACTCTGATGAATGGGAAGAATGTAGGGTTGAATGCAGTGATTCTTTGATAAAACCCAGAGAATGCCTGTTTTGTAACCACAGAAGTAAAAACATGGTTAAAAATTTGAAACATATGTCTGAAAGTCATTCCTTCTTTGTTCCGGATATAGAGTATTGTACTAATGTCAAAGGACTACTGCTGTATCTTGGAGAAAAGGTAACTTTATACTTTATAGTACCACTAAAATGCACCATTATTTTTGCATTCCATAGACAAAGCATTTTTTTATGACATGGCCCCATTCATGTGGTTGTTAAATTGGGTTGTCAACTTGGAAACAAGCAGTCAATGCCAATAATCCTCACAATTGTTATGCAGATATGTGCACTATTTTTTTGCTTCCCCCCAATGACCTGCCACAAATATACAAATATATGATAACTTAGCTGACATTTTATGGTGGTATCGTTCAAGTGAGAGGTGCCTCCCCAGTCGTGCTGGTTTAATTCGGCTGCAATGCAGTATGGTAAAGTTTCTTACTAAATTATATACCTCTTTGGGTATCACTGCTGGAGGTAAATAATTTGTTTGTATTATAAACTATGTTCAGTAAAAAATTGAATTGAAATATAATCCTAAAGAGTTTTAAAAAAATTACTATATATTCATTTGCCTCTAACATGTTTTGCAATTCCTCTCGCATAATTTATAAACAAATTCTCAATCCTTGTTACACTTTCTTTAGGCCAAGACTATTTATAATAGACTTGATAACGATTATCTTCATTTTATTTGACTCACTTTTCATTTCTTACTTGTTGCGTGTAATATGATAAATTGAAACAAATATTTTTGTTTTTCAGATTTCACAATGCTACATGTGTCTTTGGTGTAATGAAACTGGACGTACATTTTACTCAATGGAAGCAGCACGCGGGCATATGATTGACAAAGGTCATTGTAAAATACTGCATGAGGGTATAGCTTTAGCTGAATATTCAGAGTATTATGACTACAGGTAATGTAGTAATAATTTCTTTTGTAATCACAGTTTTTAAATTTATTTGCAGCAAAACTTAAATAATTTGTGCCTCATTAAATAAAGTCAAGTCCATAGAAAAGTCTCTTGTAAATCAAAGAAAATGTATAGATTTTCTGCTGGATATATCATTAATAGGTGAAAGAAAAAAAAAAGTAATCTCGAAATTGAGGAATCTGTAACATCAATTTATTAATCTCTCAATAAAAAAGAAAGAAGTTATTTACAAACATAGTTGTCACAGCCTATTGATGACTTCTTATATCCATAAACATTGGCACAACCAGTGGTTATGCAGATTCATTGTCTATTCTTCTCC
The DNA here is from genome assembly GCA_017140195.1 of Eumaeus atala. Classification (NCBI taxonomy): domain Eukaryota; kingdom Metazoa; phylum Arthropoda; class Insecta; order Lepidoptera; family Lycaenidae; genus Eumaeus; species Eumaeus atala. The sequence goes on from JAFELO010000726.1 coordinate 287,501, forward strand.
TTATTGTCCAGTGAGCCACCCACTTTTTTTTGTTTGCCACTCAGAGTGTTTCATTGCACCCCTGCCTGTGGAATGCCTGTTGCGGTGCTACTCTAGTGTTGTGTGTGTGTCACTACTGTTCGATATACTAGAAGAAGACAATTTAAAAATTGCAACCATCTATGTTACAGTACCTCATATCCTGACAATGAGGAAGGTGATGAAAGCATGGATGTAGATGAGGAGGTGGAAGGGCCAACTACATTGGGAGGAGACGACTACCAGCTGGTGCTACCATCGGGAGCTATTGTTGGACATCGGTCTTTGATGAGGTATGTTGTATACATAAATCTCTATGACTATACACTTACATGATTATAGTTCATACATGATGCTATCTTATTTCTATATGCAATAGCTAAAATAAAATATTGTAAAAATTTTTTTTTTTACAATATTTTATTTAGGTAATATCAATTGTCGCTTTGCAGAGTCACTGGACATGTTAGTGTGCTTGTGTCTGGACAATTTTATAATTTGCTTTTGTACAGTTCTACACCATACAAATAGAATGACAGATGGATAAATATATAGAAATGAAAAATATGGTTGATTAGGTATGCTCATACCTTTTTTTTTTGTTGACGCGGGGAAACGCATTTACGCGCCTTCACTGGCCCTGGATGGGGTCCAGTGGTGTGTGGGGCTCGCGGCACATTGTATAGTGCCGAATACCCACAAAAACCACCGCGAGTGCCACCAGTGCCGCCTTTGATGAGGTGCCCCGAAGAGACCGACGCCACCTCCACAGATGTGGTTGTCCCGCACCACAGGACAACCCCACCGACTTTGGGACAGTGCAATGGGGTGAGGTTCTCATCCTCGCCCCTTGCCCCGTGCGCAAATGCGCCGCCATTTTTGCTCTTTTGCCCCCTCTTCTTATAAGAGGTGTACAAAGAGCGGCACCTCCTCCTGCTCTTTAGTCCCCTCTTCTTATAGGAGGGGTACTAAGAGCCGCCACCTCCTCGGTTCAATTGGCTTCGCCCAAGGTGTCTCGGATAACCCCAGGCTACTGAGCCCCATCGCCACGACAAGGCTTGTACCATGGTGGGGAGGTATGCTCATACCTAATCAACCATATTTAATTGTAAAAATAACACACAGACAGACAGAATTAACACACAGACATTTGTATTTTATTTACATGTAAATATTATAAGTGTATGTTATGGCCCATTAGAGGGGTAGGTAACGAGGGCATAGTAATGATGCGGATGTTCAATATGTGTTGGTAGTAGTAAAAAAGCCTGATGCTCGTTTGCCTCCCTAAACTATAAAAAAAGATCTATATGTATTATTGCTTAGCCTTATCAAGTGTGCCCATATGATAACAAGCCTTGTGTTCACAGGTATTACAAACAACACCTACCACAAACCAGTCAGGTTGTGGTGAAGAAGTCCGACCGCAAGCTGCACCGCGTGCTTGGAGTATACAAGGCGCTGGGATGGGCGCCCAAGGAGCAAGCCATGGCAGCCAAGTATGATCTCAATTTTGATATTGAACATTTATTCTTGCTGCACTGCCACAATAGATATTGTAAGAGATAGTGGTATTGCTACAGACGAATTGGGCTACCACAGCCAAGGGGGTAGGGCTCTTGTTACATGATTTGTACTGCCTTGAAGTAATCGCTATGATATCGCGTTTCGTGCGGTTTGTGATTATCCCAACCTTATGGTGTGATGGGGAGAAAGAGGGCGACGTGTCTGCAGAACCGTGTGGATTTTAATGAGCGTTGGTAGTGGCCAAGTTTTCCCGATCGCTCGTTTGCCCTCTTATGCTTTAAGAATACACCTTGATCGCCTCTCGTGTCTTATTACCACTAGAGATGTTAGTGAGTGGTAGTGTCATAGCTGCATTACAACATGATCCAGCTGGCACAAGCACGGTGATATCTCTGCCTTTCATAGCACCCACGTTAAAGTGTTCGCTTTGTCATCGTTTTTATACGGCTACTGATAGTGGATGGACCATTGAGCGATAGTGATGTGGTGTGTGTGTGTGTGAGTGTGATGGATCACGCATCTGAATATCATTATGCGGACGTATTTGGGCGTGGGTTGTCACTTGCTGCTGCAATGCAGAAATTTAGCAACTTATGAAATGGAATTTATTTTTTCTTGATGAAATTACAATGACATTTAAATTATGGGTAATATCCTCTTCCCAGCGTGAGATTTAGTGGAAGTAGTTTCGACCTATCCCCCCAAAGGCAAAATGCCTCCTATTGTCGATGCATGAATCGTTAGATTTAGTGGAAGTAGTTTCGATCTATTCCCCCCCAGGCAAAATGCCTCCTATAGTCGATGCATGAATCGTTATCCGCACCTGATTATGAGCATCAGAAAATATTACGTGCTTTTTTTACATCACCATTGTTTCCAGGACCGCGCGCGACGTGCACTACATGAAGCGGATACAGGCCAAGTCCCAGATGAGACTGTCGCTGAAGGCCAACAAGTTCCAGACGCACTACCGGCCACAAGTCATCTTCTAGTTGCACGTCTGTCACGGTGCGAAATATACCCAAATGTAATGCGCCAAGTTTAAGTTTTATTGTAAAAAATGGAATAAAAATGTTTTTATTATCAGCTGTATCCATTTGACTGTTCGCAATTGAGCTTTTTTCACGCGTGTAAACAAAGCTATCGTGTGCTAATCATATATCTCATACATATGTTTTCGTTACATTTCAATGCATTTTAACACGTTATTTTAGTTACATTGCAACGCATTTTTAACACGATAAAAAAGCTCCCGTGCGAGCGAGACGTTTATAGCTAGTTGAATTTCGTCAACTATAATTCGTATTTTTTAATATTCCTGCGTGAACCAGGTGCGGTAGGGGTACTCCGCTAAGTAAAGCGTGCCGTAGTACTATACCGGAACTAACAATGTTTTTATATTTCTTGCTTACTCCATATTGACTAGCAAATATCAGTGTGTAAATTATGTTACATATATGTCGCAGTAGGGTTGCCTAGATCGCTGTCTTCCATTACGGCTAGCCATTTTAAAAAACGGCCGTTTTATTTTCTGGCGGGCGGGATTTATCCTAAAAGACTACGACAAATTTACAAGGTGAAAAAAAAAACAGTGCAGCGCTGGACTATGTTTTACCCCGGGTTTGGTAACTGTTTTGTTGGAATAAAGCGAGTTGTACATCACACCACTCGCTTTATTCCAACAAAACAGTGTGGGGACTATCAATGTTACTCATATTTTTTTGCCATACTGTGCGCGCTTACATAACTCATATAGAGTAAGTGTACATACTTTGTTACTCGGTTGATAGTACTCAATTTATTTAAATTATTGTCGGTTAATGCTTTATGTCTGGTTTGGCTAAGTGGATTATCTAATTGTATGTTACTACAAATACGCTTCCACACTTATAACTTGGCAGGTCTTTTTCTTCACGCTTCATTCACTAGACTGTCATGTAAAAATAAAAGTAGTCCTTATAAGTTATTATTACGATTATGCGATTATGTACACATTACAATTAATTGATAATTACGACTTTCATACAGCTAGAGTGTTCACTATAAAACTATATATTATGACCGTTGAGTAAAAACAGCAGCATGTGGCTATAATACCATAACTATTAGTTGTCGTAAAATACATACACAAACCAAAGATATGCGAGTACAAGTCAGTTTAAGCACATAATCATCATTATTAGCCCTTTTTTTTTTTTGGTGACGAAGGGGAATGCATTTACGCATGATACCTGGGAGCCCGGGTAGACCCCTAGACCTATGTTGGACTCAGCCATTGGGTAGCAATACCAACTAAACCCCTACGGGAGCCATCAGCCGCTATAAGTGGAGGGTCCCGGATCTGCAGGCAACAGGACCCCTCCAGCGACAGGCTGGCCTCGGCGAAAAGGCCAGACTTCACCTCCTCGGAGACTGTCCGGCTACTCTAAGACAGTCCCCACGACGCCGTGTCATTGGAAGTGGACCGGGTTCCCATCCCGGCCCGACACGGAACACAGGGGCACTACTGAAGGCGCTGCAGATAGCGCCTCTTTCGTACCCCCATTCGTCGTCGGCGGGGGGAGGCCGTGTCATCATTATCAGCCCCTATCTGAAAGAGGCCTATACACAGCAGTGGACCGATGAGGCCTAATAATGACGAAGAAAGAAGATCGGTCCACTGCCGGACATAGGCCCCTTTCAGTGAACACCAAGACGGCCGATCGACTACTCGCATCCATCCCGAAGATGGACTTCCCACCTGGTGAACGGTCGAACAACACTTCGTTTTCCTAAACGCGGCCTCCACTCCAGAATCTTTGTGGCCCATCTGTATTTGATCTTCTGAGTGCGTGACAAGCCCATTGCCACTTCAGTGAGCTTACTCTTCGCGTGATATATGGCTTTTTAGTCGTAGTTCTCGTAGATTCGACAATATTCCTACGCTATGGCGGTGTTCGTTAAACAGAATATGTAGTTGCAATCTGTGTGAGATTAGTTGGGAGTAGAGGCGCGATGACTTCATTGTTGCGGCGTCGCACAGAACATGGCGACAGAACTTGACGTCATGAATGCCAATGACGTCATCGACGCCTGGAGTCACCGGGTTGTACTTGTTAAAGTTGTTGTTGTGAGTTAGGTTGTCTAGTTGATATCGGCATAGTAATTATGTGGATGTCCAACGGCGTCGGTAGTCGTAAAAATGGTCCGATTACTCGTTTGCCCCCCCAGAATATGTATATATATATATATATATATATATATATATCCGAGTCTCCGAGTCAACGCGTTATGGAGAGAGCTAGAGAGAGAGAGAGAGAGAAAGAGAGAGAGAGAGAGCGCCCATTAGGCATATTAATTGCCCTCCCTGAGACACTAAATAATTTATAATAAAATAAAAATTGCATTGGACTTTAGGGTGTTCAATGCAATTTTTAAATTATTCTCGCTTTCAACCAGTAATAAGTTTTTCATATTAGACGTCTCATGTTTGGGTCTTAACATAATGTTTATTTAAATTTAAATTAATGTCTTTACCACATTCAATCTATTGAAATTATTATAGTCAAAGTAAGAATTTAAATATATTATTTTTGGGTAAAAAAATGAGGGTATGTAGGACATAACTTTGATACCTATCGTATTGTGCATTTAGATACTAAGATTATAATTTACATTCTTATCAAACCAAATGTATTTTGAGGTTATAAATTGCTTTAAAAAGTTTACTTGTCATAAAATTAATATTTTTGAGGAAACGGCGGGAACCGTTGAGGACGAGGGGCGCGGAATTTAAATATTTTTTTATAAAATACGCTTTAAATTAGTTATAGGTTTTCTCTTCAATGTTTTGTATATAAGTTGTTCCTGTTATTTTGTAAGTGAAATGTTCATACATATTGACTTCTTCCCAAAATGGGGAAAAACGAAGGACTGAAGACGCTGAGGATAATATGTCCACATCTAACTTGCCTTGCGAAGTAGTTGACCTTCCGTCGTCGTCATCATCTTCAGCTTTCGAACTGGAAGATCGTAAAAAAGGGATCGAAGGCATTAGATGACTACAGACGTAAGTATTATATTTTCAAGTTACCGGTATATTGTAGGAGGTATCCTGAAGACTCGAATAATACTGAGTTTATAGTGTTCATGTGTCATACATAGAACAACAAAGTGTTACACAGTACATAATTGTAATTCTCCTCACAACCCTGAACAACAAAGCAGTAACTCCCAATCCCAATAGTCAACATGGAGTGTTTGAATATACTTAAATGGAACTCCCAAAGCCTAGTCAGCAACAGAAATGTTTTGGTCACATTCTTATATGATTGCAATATTCGTATTGCAAGCACATCGGACACGTGGTTAAAGCCTATGCAACATTTTAACACATAGAAACAAATGATACAGGACACAAATATAATGGTGTGGCAATCTTAATTCATAACAGTATTACAATAAAACTACTTTTACGTATTTTATCGCGGTTTATTGATTTTTTTATTTTAATTAGTTTTAATGTAATGACTACCATTCGCGTAAACTTAAGACATCATAACAGTATAGCTTATACTACATTAGATACAAGATTTGATAAATCAATGCCCAATGTCTTTGTACGCATAAAAATTGTTTCAAAGGAAATCAATATCGTTAGTTTTTATAGTCCGATTAACTGCAATCCAATATTCAGGAAAAACAATTTTGATTCTTTATTAAAATGTATTCCCAGTTCTATGATTTTTGCTGGTGATTTTAATGCTCATCACACCTCTTGGGGGG
>JAFELO010000726.1:293824-364155 GCA_017140195.1 Eumaeus atala
GGGGGGGGGGTGCGACTCTACATCTCCTTGTAGTAGGGACATTATAGAAGTGATTGTTGACGATACTGTTGGTTCCCTGGCCTGGCGTCAGAATGCATTAGACAAGTCCATAGTAAGTGCTTCGTTGACTCTTCTCTGTCAAGGACTACCCTCTTGGTAGTTATCACCTTACTGTAATGATAAAAGTTGTACTAAATGAAATTTCTATTGATGAATCTTCTTTGACACATGTTCCAACTTTTCCAAATTTCCCTTTCGTTAGCTGGAATATGCATCAAAGTGAAGTTGAACACCTTTTATCTGAGTTTTGTGTAGTCTCTTGCTCTTTTAGAGTATTATTCTTTGTTTATAAAATATCTTTTTTTTTGCAGTCGAATCCTCTATTCCTTCTTCTCGGTCAAATCTCAATCAAATATTTTCTGTCAATAGAATATAAGTGTTTTGAAGCAGTTAAAAATCCAAATTAGCTTACGTTGATTTCAAAAACAATCCTTCAGAAACTACGTATATAGAATTCAAAAGACTGCAAGCTTTGAAGAAACTAAGCTTAAAAGTAGAGAGGAGAAATTGTTAGATACATTTGTGTCATTCCTTTCATCATTGTACACCTAATTCTGTTATCAGGAATAATATGCGTTAATTTAATAAAACATTTGTTTCTGGTAAATGTAATGATAATAGTTGGATCCATAAATTTTTTAAAAGTACACACTAGAATATGTATCTGATAAACTATGAGGGTGGATCTAAAAGCACGACCAAGAAAATGAAAGAATAGTGGATCTAAATTTATTTTTATTTTTCGACATAGTCTCCATCTAGTTCAACACACTTCTTCCACCTGACCTGCAACTTGTTTATCACCTCGAAAAAAAAAAAGGATCCCGGAAGGTCGGCGAAATAATCGTTTACTTATCACTTCATCTTAGTTCGAAAATTTCGAGCCACCCAAATGTTTTTTTAAATTTGGAAATAAATGATAATCCGAGGGGGCTAAATCCGGTGAATAAGGTGGGTGGGGCAACAATTCGTAGCCACAATCATGGATTACAGACATTGTTTCAACCGAAGTGTGAATACGTGCATTGCCTTGATGAAACAAAACTTTCTCACGCAACATTCCCGGCCTTTTTTCTTTTATTTCTTCCCGGAGTCTTCGTAAAAGGTTACAATAATAACTAGAATTTATAGTTTGACCTTTCAGTAAATAATCTACAACAGTAATGCCCTTCGCATCCCAAAAAACAGAAGCCATGACTTTGTTAGCCGACAAAACGACCTTAGCGTTTTTACGTAGTCGTGTAGGAGAGTGATCTTTTCCACTGTTTGGATTGTTGCTTTGATTCAGGAGTATGGTGGTGAACCCAGCTTTCATCCAAGGTAACAAATATAGACAAAAAGTCCTCGGGATCAGTCTCAAAAAATTCCAAACCGTCTCGCGAAATTGTGTATCGAACTCGTTTTTGTTCAGCTGAAAGCAACCTCGGGACCCAGCGAGCAGAAACCTTATGGAATCCCAACTCCTCCGTTACTATGTGTTGCACCAGGCCAAAACTAATGTTTGTTATCTCAGCTATCTTACCAATGGTCAAACGTCGGTCACCCAGTACGAGATCACAAATTTTATCGGCGTGAGACTAAAATCAGCATAAGTACATATTCCATTTGATTACACAGATTGTAACAGTATTATATTCTTAAATCTTTTAATGTTGAAGGATTAAAGTCTGCCATGACTTCTAGAAGAGATATTGCTTTGGGCTTGATGGTGTTCATCATAAAATGTTAAAAAGACTAAGTGAGAAAGCCTTAACAATATTTTTAAATTATCTTTGGGAAAATAATGGTTCCTATTTTGAAACCGGGCAAGCCTCACCTTGATAAAGATTCCCACAGCTCTTAACTCATGCGTTGGTAAAATGTTTGAGCAACTTTTGAAGCAGAGGTTATATTTTTGTGTAGAGAAAAATAATATTTTACTTTGAAATCAATTCGGATTTAGACGAGGAAAGTCTGCTCAGGTAAGTATTTGTCAGTTACACATAGATGTCTAAAACACACTTGTTGCTCGTAATTCTTTAGTTTCAGTACTTTTTGATGTTGCAGGTGCTTTTAATAGTGTAAATTTAGATATCCTCTCTAGTGAACTACTTTCAGTTGGATTACCACCTGTACTGTTTGACAGGATAGGTACCTTCTTGACTGAAAGACAGGTATATGTTAAATATAATGATGGCCTATATGATCCAAGGTTTGTATCTATTGGGGTTTGTCAAGGTGGTATTTTATCACCATTAATCTTCTTACTGTACATTCGTTGACTAAATTTGATATTAGAATCTAAGGTAAAAAAATTGCAATTTTAAATTCTTCGGTATTTAATTAGGAATTTTGCCTTTGTTTGCTTGGAGTGTTGTCATAGTAATTCTTAAAAATATTATTTAAGTGTTTTTGTATCTCTAAATATCAACTTATAATTTATATAAATTGTGTTAGTGTATTACTACATTTTTTGGTATTATATTTTCTTGTGTAGGTGTTGGTAAGAAAATCATAACTTATTACACCCTATTAAATTTGCATTCTTACCTAAGGCTGAATTAGAATATGAAATATTAGTTAGAAATGAAACACTAGCTAGTACTGTAGTGACTCTCCGTAAACAAATAGTAACATTATCAACTTCATTTCCATCTGAAGCTATTTTAGCCAGTCCCTTAGATATTTTAGAAGATTTGAATGGATGTGGTGACACATTGTGTAAAATTAAAACTATTTTAGGGTCGATGCATAACCTTATAACTTCTAAATTGGGATTTAAAGTGACAATAAGATGTGACTATAATCTTCAACGATTATAATAAGATATAGAAAGGAGTTTCATCCTGGTTGCAGCAGGGAGTCTCGGACACCTTCCAAGACCTCGTTCATTCCTTCATTTTTTTACTAACCATTATCAAAAACTGGATTGATTCAATTGTTTGTTTCTTGTATTGTTTCAGTTAAGATTGTCCTTGAGTGTGAATACGGGGATACCATCTTATTTAATCAGTCATCATTGAGTAAATGTATTTAAAAGTTTTATTAAACCTGTAACGGTCCCTTTACTGCCAGAAGGGCATGTTACAATGTAGATTTTTCCGCCCCTTCAATTATGTTGCCGTTGGTAGTGCGAAATTTTCTTCTAGCGTCATCTTGTACAATATTTGAGTACCTACTTACTTCAAAATAATTATTCAATATAACTTCAGTTGGCGTTGATCTATATGTGAATATTATTACAATAAAACTACGTTCAGAATCTTTACAGCAACCATGGTCACGGGTGACTGCAATGAACGAAGACAATATTATATTTGCAAATTTCTTTAGGTGTTGGGTATAATTATTCAAGTTTTTTCTTGTGTCGTCACTCCCCAAGCGCCACTTCCTTTTTCATGTGCAAGCAATTAAATAAAGAATGCTCAATTAATTATTTTATTATACTTTAGAATTATTTGCTCTTATGTATCTGTATCGACTCTCATATTTGGTGTCATCCTCTTCATCAACTCCATCGGCTTTCCATGGAATTTCCACCGGTTCCTGAGCAATTTTAAGCTTTACCAGAAACAATGGGAATGCATTCACTTTTCCTTTGTACAGTCCTGCAATGGTTCTTGAGAGTGCCTCGTCTACAATGAATTTTGAGTCTATGTCTGATATATTTTTGAAGTGATTGGCAACTAATGACTTGATTTCTTCCTCATTTTTATTCTCTTTCAAAGGTTCCAGCGCTGTACCGATACTTGCAGTAGCGATTAACATGGAATACATCTAGAAGTAGGTATTGCTATATAATTATTAGAATAATATTTAGACGAATTCAACGGTGTACACAATCTAGGTCCACTGGTTAAATGCTCATGGCTAAGCATGAATAATCCAAGATGAATTGTTTTTGTAAATTTTACTGATTTAAGGATCGCGACGCACGGAAGTCGCTTTCTCTGCATACTTCTTTAGGGAACTGACGCGAAGTTGTTTTGTTGTTGTTTACCAATTTCATGGGAAGTTCCAAAGTCTGGTAGTGATCGCTGATGAGACCAGCATCTCATTGCTACAGTATTATTTGCAGCGATGTAGGCAAGGCGAGCCCACGGCCACGTACCGCATATAGAGCGGTCCCAGTCTAAATTTTAGAGCCAGATTATGGTTTTTCCCATTAGAAAGGACAGCATCGGCATAGTCACTGTGCGGATGTTTATGAGCGTCGGTCTCCAAAAGGCTCCAACGGTGTTAATTCCCCTATAATATAAAAATAATTGTAATTTTTGTTTCATGAAGCTATCTCCAAAGATATGGGTATATTGACTCTACCGTTATATTGACAAAAGGAAAGTATTTCGATGATGCCACTTCGTTCACGCTTCAATTGGTCTATGCCACGGAATTTCTTAAAGAAATTCTCGAAATTAAAATAGCAAAGAAAAGAGAATGACAATACGACATTGTACATTTCTTTGCATGTCTACTTTTAAAGTTAATTGCAAAGATGAAGACATGCGAAGTATGTATCTTATACTAAAAACCTCACCCGCACTTGCAGTCCGTACATTTCATTTACAACAAGAGAAGTAATTGACATAAAATTATTCCATCAATAAAATGGTGTTTTATCGTACGCTCAATTTCATTTGATAAGAATTAACAGATGTTTTTGGTTAAGAATCAAGAAAAGGCACTTGTATATTGGACGGTTTTGCAGGCAAAATCTAGAGCACATGGCGCATTGAAAGGGAGGGTAGCAGAGCAACGCATCTGCTTGACAATAATGCGGAAGTCTATGGGCGTCGCTAATTGTTATAAGGCTCCAATTTCTCTTTGGCACCTATACTATACATAAAAAAAAACGTATCGTAATCTACCCTGTATCAGTACTACCCACGGTTATAAGAAAACAAATCAATATATAATAAACTATTTATGTGTTTGAATCGGCAAGTCAATTATCTGCGGCGGCACATTCCCTCTCCTGGAGAATCCCAAGGCAGCTTTTATAACATACAATCCGGCTTCTATGGTTTTTTTCCTATCTGCTTCACTGCCTAGCTCTGGGTTAATTTCCACAAGATCGAGAGCCCTGAGGCGTCCCGTCGAATGAATAATTTCCATTAATTTGATCGCCTCCCTCAATGTTAGACCGCCGCGCACTGAAAAAGACATTCAAATTGAATATTTTATGTTTATTACGCGCAACAAAGATATGAGGATATTGGAAAATGCAAAATCTCTCTAAACATGATAGCTGTTGTGTGTGGTGTTTGACGTTTTTATGCGGATTGTAATAAATAATTCTCGAGTATAAGTAATAAATCTCGAGTCACAGTCTTGCTGAGTTTGTATCGCCGGTTCTTCTCAGGAAAGGTTCTTCTTAGGGTTGAAACGATAGTAGTAATGGACCGACGTTAAAAAAGAATCCTATTTAGATATTTTATTTGTATCTAAAGTTCTCGTCAAAAAAAGAAGTTATCGTTGAAAACATATCTAATTTAGTAAAACTAATAATTATTTCGTAGGATGATAATATATTTTTGCCCAATACTTTCTGTATACATTCTTATGATGACAACGGTAGGTTATATGTATGTATGTATGTATGTATGTATGTATGTATGTATGTATGTATGTATGTATGTATGTATGTATGTATGTATGTATGTCCATCATCATCATCATCATCAGCCACATATACGATGACGGCATAGGCCTCCCTCATAGAGCGCCGTAGGTCGCGGTCATGCCACTTGCGGATGCATTTATCTACTACTAACATGTTATCTAATATAATTGTTCTATTGTCCGTCGTATACCTGGAGTGCCCGTGCTGGGAGCTTCGAGCGTGTCCAGGGAGTCAATATCAAAGCTAACGTGTATGGGCCGCGTGCCGCACGGGTCCAGGCTCTGCAGCATGCACTCCACTGACCTTTGTACGCCGTACCTGCGAAGTATCTGCCCGTTAGATGTCGTCACCACACCAACATATCACTTATGACCGCTTTCAATATTCTATCAATCAAAGGATTTGGATATTGCAGATAGAATTTTTACATATTATTTAAGGAAGCCAGAAGTCTATGTCAGGAGTAAAATGCATCGATAGTTAGAATAGTGAGGACGGCTGGTAGGCTTATAGAACGTGTTGCGTTGTAGCCGGCTGACGCCATCGGAGAGGTTCCTCTCGCTCAAGTGTGTAGCCTTCTGTCCACCCCTCCACCACCGGTAGTAGTAGTACCCGGTCGTGCCAGTCCTATGCAGCTGTAATGCAACATGGTAACATCTTATACAACCCAATGAATCGTAATTGTAAGAATTTTACGAAGCGAATTAAGAAACAGTAGGATGTGAGAGAGGAATATTTCGGGGTGTTGGCTTTTCTCAGCTGACTGAATCAAGCTGACTGTCTACACACAATCTTCATATAAATATGATAATTTTTATAGTATAAGGGGAATTTTTGGACGACTACCGACGCTCATAAACATCCTCATAATTGTTATGTACTCGGAAGTGTGTCCTTTGCACCTCTCCTTCAATGGGCCAACTGCTACTCACAAATTGAAATAAGATAGCGTAGCGGTCACTTTAAGGTGATATAATTTGAGCAAGAGGTGCCTCCCCGGTGCCGCCAGCACAATGTGTCATGGCGCCTCCTCTTACAAACTAATACGTACTCTTCAACATCTTCCATCGTGAAACATACGACGTTGTACTTTTCTATCGCCACCCTTTCGTATGCGTCGACTGAGCGTAGACCAATATATCCCACGTTGTTAATTGACAACCTGCACAATATACACAGTGTTCAAGCTGATAAGCTAGTAATTCACCAGCTAAAAGAAAGCATATCCTTCAAGGCTAACATTGTAAAAAGAAAACATTAACTATTTGCTTGTTTGTTTGCATTGAATAGCCTACGAAACTACTGGGCCGATTTGAAAAAAATATTAATAGAGTCCTACATTATGTCTGATTAACAAAGGCTATATAACGCTACCCCACCATGGTTCAAGCCTTGTCGTGGCTGGGGTGAACACGGGCGAAGCCAATTGAACGAGCCTCTTTGTACCCCTCTTATAAGAAGAGGGGACTAAAGATCAGGAGGAGGAATCGCTCTCGGTACCCCTCTTATAAGAAGAGGGGATCAAAGAGCAACAGGAGGAGGCGTTTTTGCGCACGGCACAAGGGGCGAGAATGAAAGGGTTGGTTAGCCGTCGAGGTGCCCTGATGATTTATTGTTCCGGGGCACGCCACCAAGGGCGGCACTGATGACACTCGCGGTGATTTTTGTGGGTATTGGACACTATCATGTGCCGCGCGTCCCACACACCCGGGGCCGGTGAAGGCGCGTAACTGCGTTTCCCCGCGTCAAGAAAAGGCGTTCTCTAAAACGTTAGAGATCAGTATCAAAAATTTGATAATGTAACCAAAGGTGTGAGAAAATATCAAATTAAACCTTTATATTATAGCTTATTGATAGCCCGAAAAACGTTGTTCTGTCGTAAATTTAACTTTGTCGGTGTCATGGTATCGTGTAATGCTTACGAGGCCTATATTAAATTATGTAATCTCTATATTTTTTGTAAATAAAATCTATTTTCCTATCATTCCTAAAATATCCGTGTGAAGCCAGAACGGACTGCTAGTTTAATAATAATGCGACAGTCTCGGCCTACTCACTCTTGTAACTTTCGCATTATTAATTTGCAGATTTGTTGGCCTCCCATGCGCAACCGGAATCTCACAATTTACTGTTTCAAATTCTTGTTGAATGCCCGCGCGATGCCGGGGTGATTTGCTAGACTTTCTCTCTCTCTCTCTCTCTCTCTCTCTCTCTCTCTCTATATATATATATATGTATATATATATATATATATATATATATATATAAATGTCGTGTCACAGTGTTTGTCCGCAATGGACATTGATGCTACTAAACTGATTTTGTCGAAATTTCACATGCGTGTGTTATATGGTCCAACTTAAAATATATACTATATTTTATTACGAATATGACGGTACTATAACTTTAAAAATATTTTTTCAGTATCTATTATATAAATATCAATGTTCAAATGGTACCAAAAATATGGTTTATAAATGTAGCGGTTCTATATTTTGATACGGGCCTCAAAGGAAGGAACGAATACATATTTTAAAATAATTTGTTCTGCCCGAGGATAGATGGACGTGTAATTTATTATTCTGAAATATTTTCGCATGAAACACGTACTTCAGAGAGACACTTTCTGTTAAGCCAGTCGGAGCATGCAGTTTATGTTCAAACATGAAGGGTTATGAATTTTAATGCATGAATAATACATACATTTTTATAAATTCTATTACAGTTTAAAATTAAAATTACTTCGTACAGCTACTGCATATTTTTTGTAGTAATAATCCCAAATCCAATTGTAAGTAGGAGAAACTAGAAAATTAAAACCAAGATATGGGTACTCTTTTTGTACCTCGGTGGGGAATGCTCTAAGGCATGCCCTAGGATGGTGACAAGCTGGGGGTAAATTGGACTCTGGAGCTACAAGACATGTTCCTTCTCATCGGCTAATAGGTACCTATGTATTTCCAAATCGATTCGACTACGGACTACGGACTTACGGGCAGTAAAAATGTACAGCGTAGTGCGACTCGAATCGTTGACTACCAAGTTATTTCCGGGCAGCTTGATTCTTTGATCCTAAGTAGAGATGCCGGTTCACTGTGCGTCTCTTACTACGTATTTTATATTAGGAGTATTCTGAGGGATTGTTCGGCTTGATACCAGCAGAAGAATTTCTTCTTCGGACATCGCGACAGAATATTAAGTTCTACGCCCATCATCTTGATGTACGTAACAGTGCGGTTTAAACGCCACTTTTTACCGTGTACAATTGTATCACCTGGGACCAGCGGCCTCCTTCAGCATTTCCGATCTGACACTACTAAGAGGTCTTCAAGAAAAGAACATATCTATTCCCTAAAGGTCAGCAACGTGTCTGCAAGACGTGTTAGTCTTGCAAATGTCTATGGGCGGCGGTAGTCACTGCGCACCTGCATATTTGCCCCTACCTCATGAAAAAGATACATGAATTTTGATATAAATGAGTATGTAGCCGTTTTTTTGTTTCTATAAGACATAGCCGCGGGCTGATAGCCAGGTACATCATTATGAGTTAAAAATCGTAACTTACATATGTTTTTGTTGTAATGTAGGGTACATTACAACAAAAACATGTGTAAGTTACGATTATTTATAGAATGTTCCAAATCGATTTGTCCGATTCGGACAGTGATTTAGATGGTAGTGGTTATTACGCCCATCAATATCCGCACACATAAAATATTGCCCTCCTACTCCTAATGCCCGAAATGGGTACCCGGCTAACCACAGACCCCATGAAATGCGATGACAGATTCCGTAAACTTATACTTTTTAGAAAGATAGATACAGGAAGATGGGAAAATCATCAATAATTAAATCGTAGGGTTACGCAAATTTATTTGAGTACTTTACAATCCCGATGTTACAAAAGCTTTATTGGAACCATGGTCACGGGTGGACTGAGATGATAAAATTCCTGATGTCAAACAGACCCAAGATTTTTATGATTATTTAGTTGTTCCGATTAACGCAAAAAGTGATTATCTGAAAGTTGCGAGGAACACCTCATAACTTCAAGATTACAACGTCAGGTTATTGATTACCGTAACAGCGTTTGGTTATTGATTTGTTATCAAATCAAATGTACTCCTTGAGACCCAGCTATAAACACAATCAAATCAAAATTCAAACGTTAACACCTCTTAAGCTAAGCACTAGAATCGCTTTTTGTATTAATCGGAACTACCAAAAAATTATAATTCTTCGGGTATTTTTAATAACTTGTGACATCCGGACATCTCCACCCGTGGCCCTGATAAATCTTCAGAAACCTCGGGATGTAAAATAACCTAAATAAAACCGCGGTAAAATCAGTTAAAATTTGATTATACAATCACCAGTGTTTTAGTTGAAACGAAACTTACTTGGGAACTTGCCAATCCATCGACGGAAGGTAGGGCCAGTAGTCGCACAGCTCCTTGACCAGCAGGGCCACGGGCATGCCGTGCACGGAACCGGACCCTGAGGTCTTGTTGGTGTTGAGGTCGGCGTGCGCGTCCACCCAGATCAGAATCATGTCCTCGTTTACATTGTAGTGGCCGTCGACGGAGCCTTAACGATATCGTAAAATTAGGACATTATGATATTGAATACACCTTAGTTTGTTTCGCTGGTTTTTCTTAGGAGAGGGTTGCAACGGTGGTAGACTTAATTGCTGACATTCAAGAAGCAATATTTATGTTTGTATTTAGAATGAAAAAAAAACAAGTTTCATTTTTCAATTTTGGAGCTTTTAGTAAAAAGTAGTGCAATGCTGCTTTGTGGCCGAATCATGCTGGTGTGACATCTGTCACTTCGGTTCAGCTGTCACACCACGCTATACACAGGAGGTACTTGTGAAGAGTTTAGACGTCTCTAAAAAAATGTACCCAAAGTACTTAATTTAAGAAATTTTATTTCTGTTGGCCTTTCCGTTTATGTGTTTTGTAATACTCGAGCGTACGTCACTGTTATTTTCTACATTTTTTGTGCAGTTAAATTTTACATAATAATAATAATACAAAATTATTAATTTTCTATCACAGATCACAAGGAGTTATTTAGCAACTAAACCATTTCTTTAGGGAGAAACATTTGTGGAAGACTGGAACCCAAACTAGGTGAAGGTCTACATCTCGGGCTCCAGGCCTCCCTGGTGCGGACAGTTTATAGTCGTAATATAATATATCTTAATATAATAGACGCTGGTGCTATGGTGCGCCATGTAGTTGCGACATGAACATGACAGGACGAACACAAGTGTTATATGACATGTGCCTGACACGTACTACACAGTGGCAACATACATCCAAAGTGCACAGTAAGGGTATATAACAAGGAAGAAATAAGTATTCAGTTTTAGGCGTAACACATCTTGAATAAAAGTGCATTTTGCGTAAGAGGATTGTATCGCGGATTCATATCCCGCACAGGTCATGTGTCTGAATATTATATATACTTCTATAAAAACAATAGATACAATTACCTAAATTTATAAAAGAAGTATGAAATATATTTCCCTTGTCTAGTACATGAGACGCAAGTCCTTATGGTACACAAGACAGTCCACAAGCGCTACCCATTATCGTCCAGATCCCAGATATGTCTCGTGTATATTCTAGAACTCACCTACTCCGATTGAGTGATCCCCTCCAATAGTGATAGCAATTCTGTCGTCTTTTAGCACGGTCGACACTTTCTCGGAGAGGTTCTTATTGCAGGCTGACACTAGAGATAAATGTTTCATGTTCTCCACACCGGCAGGCTCCGCCTCAGAGATAATTTTCACGTCTCCATAGTCCTTCACGTCTAAGCCATCTGATAAAATTTTGTTTTATCTGTATAAATACACCCAAATAGATAAATCTAATGAAAATCATACTAATGTCGTTCTTAATAAAAAAATATAGTTGCCCGCGTGAGTCGGTTCACAGACGTAATAGTTTTACGTGTACACGTTTTTCTATGGTTCTATGGATGCATCGCCTGAACGCAATAAGTCACTCCAGTGACTTTCTCGTTCGCAGTCTCCGCCCATTCGGAACATGACTACGACTCAGATCAGAACGTTACTATACTTTTTCGACCATACAGTAAAATTTACTCTTTATATTATTACTCTTAGTATTTACTCTACACAATAATACATACCTGTCAAAGAGTTACAATAAAACTACTCTCACGGATTTTATCGCGGTTGATTTAATTATTTAATTAGTACGACGTTTCAGAAGCTTTACAGCAATCATGGTCACGGGTGGTGTGAGATGACAGATGTCCTGGTGCCATAAGTTATATATTATATCTTGCTGTCTAGAGGTGTTGTTTAGTTTTTAACTTGATTATCGGGCTACTTAAATAATAAAAGAAACCGCGATAAAATCAGTAAAAGTTGTTTTATTGTATTGACTGACATTTGTTGTTGTAACCTTAAGACATCGATTTTAAAGAGTTGTTACATAACACAAAACATTTTAGGAGAAGGTAGTGCCATGCTGTATTGGAGAAGGTAGTGCCAGGCATAGTGCAAGACACTACATCCTCCTATGCAAGCCAATAGGGCCGGCACGACCAGGGAGGTACCTCTCGCTCACGTAATATCGCCGTAAAGTGACATCTTCAGTGTCACGTTTTGTGCGGTTTGTGAGTAGCAGGTGGCCCATTAGGAAAGGAGGGCAACGTATCGGCATAGTAATTTTGTGGATGTTCATGGGCGTCGGGAGTCGTAAAAAAGCTTCGATTTCTCGTTTGCCACCTATTCCATAAAAAAGTCTCAAATTAAATATTATTATGTCGAGTGGATTGTGCCTAAAAACTTTACTTGTATAATATGCTAAAGTTTATTGGTGTGAATGTTTACACTTCTACGCTAAAACTACTAAACGAAAATATAGGACAGAAAAAAATTACAATATGTAGGATCATAAAAAAACTGTTATACTAAAAAAAAAAAATATGGCCCCCCTTATATCCGTATGAACGTATAAATGTGAAGTACAATCATGATAAGGGCCGCTATCAGTGTACGCCAAAACGTTCGATCCCCGCGATGCAAATGTGGTGATATTATGACGAAACAATATAATACTCGGGTATTGTTTGTATGTTTTGTGTGTAATAAGTATCGTAAAAGAAGAAAAGGAATAGAGTGTGACATACTTACCAATATCATCATACGAAAAATGATTATATATTTTGCTACTGTTTAAAACATAGGAAAGTACGAAACGGATTTGTTTACAATTTGGCAGAAGTATAGATTCCAATTTGGAATAACACAAAAATTACTGTACACCCTGAAAGGGAAATGGTTTGCGTGGAACTGGTACAAATTACGCGGATAACGCGAGGCGAATGTATATATTACTAGCTATAAGCTTACAATTTTATTAAATTACATAATTACAATTGGAATATATATTTTTAACCGACGATTATATTAATATAATATTGTTATAGAAATCACGTCGGCAAATGCTTGTAATATTTACATACCGATCTCCCTGAGGTGCTCCACAAGACCCGCTGTCCTCAGAGCAGCGGGGGCGCCGCTCACCCCGCTCTTTTTCTGTCCTTTATCAAACGGCACTCCAATAATTCCAACTTTATTCAACGCCGCCTTCCCGTTCATATTTCTCACAAACACTCTCAGACAATTCATTTTAAATTACGTCTAAATACAAAAATACTTATAAACTACTTATTTGTACAAGCTTCACGTGACAAATGACATAACCAATGTTGTTCTGGCATCGTTCTGAGTCAAAGGTTACCAGAAACACATCTACTGTCACAATGAATTGAAGTATTAGATAATGAAGATTGAAATTATTATTTCAAGATGTTTTTTTTGTTAAAAGATCAACATTGGTCAACTTGCTATCATATTTACGATTTTGTTATCTTGTTTCACTTTGTTTTGGGATTTCATATTATACAAAGAACATCGCTAATCACGTGGTCTCTCGCAGAGATTTTGTTTCCAAAATCAATTATCGAAGACAGAATACATGTCAGATTTTTGTGTGAATATTTTGAAATAGAACTTTTGAATTAAATCTGCTTTACGCATGCTTGGCTTGGGGATTATGGGGATGGGGGTGAGTGCGTGACGATACCATTATGAAAATGGGACTGCTACATGATATACCATATATAATAATATAATAAGCTACATACATAATAAACTAGTAAAAAAGTGTGTCTGTACATTATATATTTTTATAAAAAAAGCAATAATAGAGAGATAAGGAAACAATAGTGGAGTACGTTGTATAGTGTAAATACGCGTACTTCTCGCGTGTGACCGTAATGTGTACTTACAGCACACGGTAAGATTGTATACATACTATCTATTAAATAATTTGAGAAATAAAGTTTGATACATTTATGTGATTCAATGATCAATGTCTATATTTTAAATTACCCAATGTTATTACCTACGTGATTTATGAAAAATGATTTAACATTTTAAAACATTTTCCACAAAACGCGTTTATCTCGATCAGTTTTATTTACACTCGTACAGTTGTGCAGTTGCCTGCCTGGTCTGTATACACACAACTCAATACTGGTGCTGGCCACTTGCGATGTCCGAGTTCGCGGATGTAAATTTCATTGATATACTATCGGTGCATTTGTTTCGCCCGCTTAAGATCTATTTCCAGAGAATTATTATTTCTGTCGGGATGAAAACAAATTTTTATGTTACCCAATTGTAGGTAATCTATAGGAGTATCCATGTCAAATTTCATCGAAATCGTTAAGTAGTTTTTGCATGTAAGTCAAAGTGAAAATAATATTGGTAGAATTGGTAGATTTTTTCAAAAACAAGGTCTTAATTTTTGTTATTGGTTAACGCATAAAAGCAGTTTCTTCCAGTTTGTAGCATCAGCGGTGCCGGGCGCCTGTGACTACCTGGATTGTAGAATCTGTCTTTTTAGTCGTCCACTGCATCCATTTATAAACAAAGTGACTGAAATTACTTAAACGGTTTTTATTGCGGTTTACTAAGTTACTAGCTGACCCGGCGAATTTTGTACCGCCTAACGGTCATTGAATGTTTGTGTTACCTTTTAGCTGAATGAATTATCGCTTTAGTGCACGTAATGCAATGATACAAAATGAAGTCTGACATTTCAGAAACATTACAGTTGCTGTGGTCACGAGTGGACTGAGATGTCAGATGTCCTTATGTCACAAGTTATTACAAGTACCCGAATATTTATATTAAACTCGGAGATTTTGGATGACTACCAACACCTATAAACAGCAATAATAAAAGTATAGGGGGATAACACTGCACTCATAGACATCCGCTTAATTGACATGCAAATACGTTGCCCTTCCTTTCTTCCTCTACTACAATGGGCCACCAGGTACGCATAGTTATCACTATACGGCGGTGACATGTGAGCGAGAGCTACCTTCGGGATAGTCCCACCCAACGCGGCATTGCAGCATGGCATGGTGCGCTTATTAACAAGTATATTTATTGTTCTGCGAATATTTCTGTCCTTGCCTCCTCACGGACACTCCTACACCGTCGAAGGCGTCTCCGTAGAAGTCATGTGAGCGAGAGGTAAGACATAAAACATATGAATGGAACAAAGCGGCACAGTATCAGACAAATGCAAATTACATGTGCGTAGCAAAGAGGTTCTTTCACTTGTGTTAATTACACCTCGGAGCACGGAGTGTATTACGAGCTCGCGGCTCCTTCATTGTGTTTTGTGTGCTTTAAACAGATGTATCCTCTTATTGCCTCGCTGAGTGTTTTAATGATTTTATTAAATGTGCTTATTGTACACAAACAAAAAAAAAAATCTTGTAAAATGTTGTTGTTACCCGAATTTCGACCACAGCGGCCATCTCTTTGAGACTGTGGCAGGACATTACAGTGCACAAGCGTGTGCTCAGGCACAAGTGCACTCACTATTCCCTCATTATGCTTTTCCGATGGGAAGGCAATCCGACACGACCGGAGATAAATCTTTTTTTTTGTACGGAACTACTACTCGTTGGTGACACAATTGTACCTGCCCCTACAGTTCACTGTACTAGAACTGAACCGGGGAGAAATCCGACAACAATAACAACCTGCAGACCCGCGAAACGGCCTTTACAGTTCATACAACCTTAAACACTGGCTTCCGCGCTATCATCTGAAGCTGGAAGGAGCTTCAGAAGTCTCCGTGCTTACACAGATGCTCTTCTGCAGATTCATGTGGTCCATATAGACGTTAAGTGCCTACGTAAGAATATTATGGTTCTATTTTATAATAGCACTCTTATAGTTCTCATTACACTTTTTGCTCAGCTTTCCACTTGATTAATGTTCTTTGGTTTAGTATACCTGTTCGAACGAGCTATCGCAAACATATTTTGTGAATAAATAGATGTTTATGTAAATATGGTGCATACGTCCAAAGTTAATGTTTTTACTATAAAACGTTTGAAATTAATCATAGCCATTATTGAACAATAAAGGATTTGTCAAGAGATAAGTTTGAAAGTACTTAGATTAGTTGTGATGTTGAAGAAGTGTGTAGGCGCTCAACGAAGAGCGCGGCACAAATGTAGAAGTTTTCGAGAATTTTTACAGAGTGTGAAAAAGTTTAAGTGGCGGAGCAAAAATAAACATTAAAAATTCTAGTCTCACATTTTTTTAAATAGTATAGTAGGTACATCACAAACGAGCATTTGACGTCATCTTTTATGGAGCTTTCGCAAATGCCCATTAATTAAAGACCAATATTCGCACATTATACGTCTTGGGTTATTTATAAAGGGACGCCCAACTACACCTTTGCTATTTCCTTGGGTTTAATTACGAGGGGTGATTGATAAGTATCCGAAACGGCAAAGAAAAACTTTAATAATCTATTTAAACAATTTTATTTTTCAACGTAGCTTCCTTCTACCTCGATGCATTTAGTCCAGCGCTTCTCCAATGCCATTACACCAGTTTGATAAAATGCTTTCTGTAACCCCTCAAAATACTCGTCTACGGCAACAATATTGGCCTTTTTCATTTGATGAAAATCTTCGGCCACCTAACCATTACTTGAGATTCGGGAGAAGTGGCCAGATCTGGGGAATCGGGGAGACGCGGTAACAATTCGAACCACAATTCGTGGAGTTCGGCAACTACAACCCTTGAGGAGTGCATAGGTGAGCTGTCGTGGTGGGATAAAACTCTCTTTTTGGCTAAATGAGGCCGTTACTTGCTTCATAAAATTTTTGCAGCAAGTTTGCATAATACTCTCCATTTATTGTTATTTCTCTTTGCAAATAGTCCACTAAAATAATCAATCGGGCATCCCAAAAAACAGTCGCCGTCACTTTGCCGGCCGACAAATACATTTTTGCTTTCTTCGGCGCAGGTTTTCCGCTCTCAGTCCACTGCTTAAAACAAAACTATATAAAAGCTTTTGGAAGCGTCACGGCAAAACTTTTACTAATACTGTAGATTAGTTAAATTACATAGATTCCTTTGTTTGATTCTTGACTTATAAGGGCCCGTCCGGAAGCTATTTATCCTTTATTTAAGAAGCCACGAATTGAGACATAAATGCATGGGTGCCCATGCACCTGATTACAGGACCGCGTAAAAATGCTCCATAATGAGAACATGTGAGACTGGCTAAGAAGCCGTCGTCCTAGCGGTCCCCTAGACTATACATAAGTCCTCACGTAGCATTTTTTAGTTATTTAAACGAGATATAGAGAAAGAAGTTTAGTTTGACAACACTTCGAAGTTCAATAAAATACCACCCATTCCACATTGTATGTATGTCAAGTATGAACATTATGCACCCCGCGTGTGGGGTAATATTGGCTCGTTGTAATATAGCAATCGGTAAGGATATGGAGTATTCAATATTTGAGGATCGTGATATCTAGCCGATACTGTGACCAAGTTCCGTGGAGCGAACAATAATGCGCATTTCAAGTGAGTGGCTCCACGGGAGGCCTCGAGATGGGACCTTCGCGCTTTCATTTTTATTTCCTTTGCGGTTACACATACACCATGTTCATTGATCTGAATATATTCCGATTCCCTTCAAATTAGATCCGTATTCCATTCGATGCTTTCCGTGACGCTTTTCAGGAATTTCTGAGCGAACGATACTTACAAAAAGCTAATGAAACTTTATTTTCATGTGTTTTTTGCAGTTTGCTAAAAAGAAGCAGCATATTGATACTACAAATTTGTGGGCGCAAAAACACATTTAAATGTGTTTTTTAGTGTGCAAAAGGAAGCCTTCTTAAGTGAAAGACAATGTTTTCAATAAAAAATTGTTATGTCCAATGTCTATTTCACAATAAATTTTGCAAATGAAAAAAAGTCTTATGCCAGTTGTCTCAGCTACTAAGGAGATATTGTCCTGGAAACTTCGTGAATCGACTACGAGATCTTCCAGGCGACATAAGAAATGGCGAAGCGACGATCGTTTTGTAAATTTATAGCACGACTAAGGTATAAGGTCGTAATGTAAAGTACATTCTGCGGAAGTCAGCAAGTCAGTGATGGAACAGATTTCACCGAGAGTCGTATCTTCAGCTTTTCATTTTAAAATGGCTGTTACTTGCATAAGTGCTTCTTATATTGTACTCACGTAAGTGTAAGTGCTGTATTTGTAGCACAAGTAAGTACTACAATTTGAATCGCATAAAGTGATTTGCGTTTTCTACGTCTACGAGGACTATGCCATGTCAATGTCCTTGTGTCGTGCTTATTTTTTCTACAAGAAAGAGCTATTTTAGGTTTTTTATTTTTGCATGTTTGATATTTCTTATAGGAATGTGGCAGACGTTGATAAATTTGTTAAGAAACTGGCCGTGTGCTATTAAAATCTATACCAAGTTTCATATTTTTCGATAGATCTGGGCTTTTCTTAATAGATTCGTGAAGTTTGCATCAAATTTGATGAAACAACAAAACTTTGTTAATCAACTCCGAGATTCACATCGCCTTCAACCAAAAGGTGAGTACTTGTGGTAGGGCCTACCCATTATGTCTACAACAAATTAATCGTTAAAACCTTTGTATAATATAGTGTATGGGATGAAGTAACCATTAGTGTAGTAACCATTAGAATATTATTGGTCCATTCGAACAAAGTGGATGTTCACTTAATATAAATAATTAGTATAAATCAAATGTTATAATCCTCCTCTAAAGAAGAACTGTAGGTACTAAAGGGAATGAATTAATAATTGTTAGCTGATATAGGTGGATAATATATAACATTGAAAGAGGAAGACTCATACTTAAGGCAGATTGATAGATGAATTGTGGTGATGATGACAGAGAAGGCAAAATGTTACTGTTAACTTAGTCTTAAATAATATACAAGAAGCTAAAATTTTAGCTCCTATTGCCTTTAAAATAAAACTAGAAAGAAGAGTAAGATCGCCGAAGTGGCAATGGGCTGGTCACACACACAGAAGATCAGACGGCGGATGGTCCACTAAGGTTCTGGAGTGGAGGCCGCGTTTAGGGAAACCAAGTGTTGGCGAACGTGTCATTGAAAGAGGCCTATGTCCAGCAGTGGGCTGACAAGAGCTGGTAATGATGATGACGATGATATTGCCTTTCGGAGTGTTCATATCTGAATTGTGCCCAAGTTGAAAGGCCACTTACGGAGCGATTCGCGCCAAAACCTTTCAGAGGTTAGAGCTCTCCGGATAGTCGCGTAGGGCCCTCTACGGGATCGCGGGTAGAGGACTACGTTTAAGTATTTGCACCACAACTAATCAGACCTTCAATAAATATCCGATAATTCGTATTTATTTATTTCTCTATTAGAATAACGTTTTCATATTTGGACCTTGCGTTGGTCTGATTTTAGAAAGGGCCGAAAAGACTACCGACTCCTATAGACATGCGCACAATTGTCTCGCACATCTGTTGCCCACCTTTTCGCTTCCAATTGCGCATTGGCTATCGACAAACGGCACAAAACGAGACAGCGTGTCGGTCACCTTACGCCGGTGTCAAGTTAGCGTGAGGGACGTCCTCGGTCGGGCCAGCGCTGTTCAAATGCAGCATGGCAGTACCTCTTACTAAAACTTACTACTAGATATATATTTTTACGGTAGTTGCCATGACGTTCATTGGTGACAAGTCTATGACACCCACAGATATGCGTAATGCACAAAGAGATTCATCACGAATTGCAAAAAGCGATTTCTCGGTTGCACCCTATACTATACGAAAGTATGTATGCTTTTTTATTTTATAGCCAGGTGTGTCCCACTGCTGGGCAAAGGCCTCTGTACTTTCTTTTCGCACCTATTGTCTGGAGCAAATTAGGGTCATTCTTTCCGGAAAGAGTCCAGCTCATCTCGCTTTCGCCGAATGGTCCGCCTCGTGTTCTTCTGGCCGGTCAAGAGATGTGTAGTTTTGACCCAGAAATCCTGCGACATACGGCAGACCTGATTAGCCTTGTTTCACTTATACATAGTAGCCTTTTGAGTGATATCCGTTATCCCTGTTTTGCGTATTATGGTTTTTTATTTTGAAGTTATAGAGTTAAATAAATGTTATCGATAGTACGTATTGTTGTATATCTGTCAAGATAATGACAGTCGGTATTGTGATGACAGCTGATGCCTGTGTTAGACACGTTAAATGTCCAGTACGGCCCCGAAGGCCAATAGATGAGGACACCTTAGGTGTGTACCTCAGTGATGTGCTAAAGCTTGCCATCGTACACGTCACACTCCTCAACTGGAGTCCACCTCTTATAATGGTCACACATCCCTCCATATGTCATCCTGACGTAACGCATCAACAGACATAAGTGTGTAACAGTATGAGTACACTTAAATCAAAAACTTGTTATCGCCCGCCAATGGCAATGACTTTCAACAAGTTGACACACGTCAAGCTGATAACAGAGGCAGAGACATAGAAATAGATATCTAAAGGGTCAAGGACGCTGTGGCAACGATTCCTTTCCTGCTAAAGTGATTGTAATTTGTGTCGTGTTTTTGTTACTACTATTTTTAATCTATAAAATAACAAAATATTTTAATCAAAATAGGATTTTACAAACGTAAAACGTTATCTCGTGAATTTTAAATGTAAGTAGTTTTATAGAGCAATTATGCGGTCGGAACCTTTACGTGTCTATATATTCCCATAGAGCATAATAGTTCCTTTCCCTCTTTCGTTGCAATGGGAAACGCAAAAACAGCACGAAGCACGACTGCATAGCTGTCTTTTTGTATTATTGTGGTATTGTGAGCGAGACCTCTCGCTGAATAGTATCAAGGAGGCCCTAGTCACAACGGTTCAATTTAGCTATAACGCGGCATGGCTGTACCACTTACAAAATCTCTCACGTAACCCGTAAAAGGCATACACAATACAAAAACAATACAAATACTCTTTGTTGTCCACTTAAAAACAGAATACATAGAACAAAAAAATACTTGTTACACCACAAAAATAAGAACAACAAATACAAGGGGAAGAAAAAAGAAACAAATTTACGTAAGTGTATAAAAGGCAGATTATTGCCTAAAAGCAATTTCTTCCAGGCTGCTGTAGGATGTAACAGTTATAAAATAATAAAAATGTGATTACATAATACTATATGCCACTGTTCTTTATTTAAGTAGAATTGTATCCATGGTGACAAGATGGTCCATTGAAGGAGGAAGGAAGAACAACGCATCTGAGTGACAATAACGCAGATGTCTATGGAGTGGAGAGTCGGCAAAATGCCGGATTTCCCGTTTTCTCCTTATGCTATAAAAAAAACATTCATGCAATAGGCAGCAGACCGGCCGAGGCATGACTCGCAGGACGATGACGCTATGCCTCTAATTACCTTGAGGTGTAATACATAAGAAGTCCTAAATATTATTTTCACAACAAGTCACTGATGAAATTCCATTTCCCGTAAGTATTTTAACTTGCCATAAGATATTCAGTTAAGTCTCCTCAGATTGGCTATTTCATTATGGGGTAGGAAAATGTTAATTTTAATACAATTTAAATACAGTTTATTTTCTTTTCGAATGCGTCAGAAGGAAGGTAACGTTTCTCAAGCCTCCTGTATGTATGAGAATTTCTATGTTTCCTCCTACAGTCTGAACGGCTACATGGGTCTTCACGTAGATCTTTTGGCGCGTTAGGGAAAAATGATGAAACTAAATTTCTACGATGCGCGCGCACACAGGCACGAAACACCAACACCCCGAAGTTAGCTATAGTCAACATTTTAGTTTCTCTTGTTACGCCAAAGAAGCTTAACTTCTAATGCGTGTACATAAGTACACGCACACTTCATGTTTTGTCGCTAGATTCATCTCGATAACGCGCCTGCCAAGAGGTACATTAAACAAAAGTGACACCCAACAGAACTCGGTGACAGAGATCATCCCAATAGCAGCGTTACGTTCTGTCTGTCTGTCTAACCTATGGAAACTATTTATATACTAATGCCTATTTATGGTATAGAAAATATTGTAACATTGACAAATTACTTATCGAAAGCTATAACAACATTTGCAGGAGGTCTGTAAGCTCCTCGAGTTCAATTCTGCTGTCAGAGTTAGTTCTGCCCTGTCTTCTTGACGAGTAGTTGAGAAGCTGCAATGTCTTCAGCGATGCCACGTTGAACATAAAGCTCAGCGCTGATGGGTTTTTGTAACATTTTCCTATCAATGGTTGTACAGTCACATCTGAAAAAAAAAAAGGTTTTATTGTACCTCGATAAAGTCAGACCGAGGAAGTCAAATATCACATTGCGAAGAATATCTATATAATTTGTTAGTCACTGTTTATTAGATATATTTTTTCGTTTACATTAAAAATAAATATAACACTCTAGTCAAAGTCTAAAGACCCAGCATTTAAGATTTTTTTTATAGAATAGGGGGCAAACGAGCAATCGGAGCCCTTTTTACGACTACCGACGGCCATGAACATCCGCAGAATTACTATGCCGATGCGTTGCCCTCCTACCACCCTCCCCCCTCCCCCCAATGAACCACCGGCTACTCACAAACCGTACGAACCGCGACACTGAAGATGACATTTTATGGCGGTATTATGTGAGCGAAAGGTACCTCCCCGGTCTTGCCGGCCCAATTCCGTTGCATAGGAGGATGTAGTGTCATGCACTATGCAGCGCACTACCTCCTCCTATGTAGCATGGCACTAGCTATATTTTGAAAAACAATATTTTTGGTTCATTAGGTCCTTCTGCAACATCTCCTTTTCTGACAAAAACTGAGCCTCCGGCTCATTTCATTTCACTTGCTAAAACTGATTACGTAGCCGGTAAATAACCATTTAATTATACTCGTATAGTTTTATAAGAGAACTACTTATTTTCTTTCTTATAAATAAGATATTAAGGACAGCATACATTTTCATGTGAAGCATTTTATTTGCAAGAGTTCGATACGTAACAATACAATTGTAACAGTTTCATGGGTAGCGATACATTTGTAACAGTTACAAGCCTAGCGATACATTTGAAACAGTATCATGTATAGCGATACATTTGCAACAGTATCATGCGTATCATCATATTTTATTGATTCAACCCAAATGTGTCGACGATAAATTAACAGATGGTACGACTGCACGCTTGCCCTCTATGCAAACTAATTAAAGAAGTTGACCCAGTTTATAAGGAATTTAGTGTAAATAATACGTACTGCGCCCCATGACGCAGGAGAACAAGTCGATGTGGCAGTGGTTGATCATCGGCCGGTACTCGTAGCTCCGCATGTCGGGCGCCCAGATCTGCGCGCAGGCGGGCTCGTAGATGTCGAGACAGAAGGTGGGGCAGGTGTGGTTGCAGGCCTGGTGCGCACCCACTATACTGAAGTCATGAACTCGACGCGTCATCCTGTCCTCTGGCTCTATGCCACAATCTATATCAGCAACGCGCTCGAGATTAAAGGAACCTGCAAGAGGAAATGTTACCTTCGATCAAAATATATACAACACTAATACTGATTCAAAGGGATAAACGACCTTAGAAATGTGTATCACCAGAGTGTCAAGTTACAGTTTTACTTTTCTAAAGTTGTATATTGGTTACCGTTGCTGTTTGAAAATAAAAACGTAGATTAGCGCCAAACTATGATTTGGAAACGGTGTAACAGCTGTCACATAGACCAAAAACAATACTAGCGACGCTGTCTACTGAACAGATAACTTGGTCGCACTGTATTAATGCAATAGTAATCAATAAAAATATACAGAACACGATTCTTGATTCATAGAAAAGGAACCAACAACCTTAGTAATTAGTAATGCGTACCATTGCAGTGTTAAGTTTAAATAATTTTTTTCTAATATTAGGAAAGAAGGAAAACAGCTTTGTCAGTTCTTGGACCTACTTTTACGCGCCACCTCCGTGGTTGCAGGCCCGTACCTTCTGTAGGATGTATATACTTTCTTATATTTTTTTATTTGCATCCTTTTCATTACATGCTTAACGTCCACAGTATGTGCGGTTGTATTTGGTCGACAGATCGTTAACTATCCCGTGAGTTTTAAAAAAGAATCCGCAAACCGCCACCGCAGCGGCCGTGGGAAAAACTCGCTTCGTGCGTTCTCAGCCTATGATTGATTTTCGTTGTTGATGCTGTTTGAAAAATAGCAGCGTAGATTGGCGCCAAAGTATAATTTCGAAATATACTTGTAAGTAATAAAACGTTTACAATTTTGCTGTATCGTTTTCCCAACTTCAATATTGTAGTTACATTTAAAATGTCTATCTGGGTAAATTAAGAGTACTTGAATACTACTATGCATACTCCATTTGACAATTGTAATGTGGATGTTTGTGGGAGCCTCTTGTCATCGTAATAAATGTATTATCGGAAGGAAAGTGTTCTTTAGCATTTTGTATACATAATTATATACGGACCGATATTCTCAAGCCAGCAGCGTATCTTATTGAAGTGGCATATATTGTGGAACGTCTTCAGGACGGTGCGTCCGTCCAACGCCGTCGCCGCGCCGCAGACGGGGTCGTGCACATGCGAGCAGGACTCGCCGCACGCGTCTCTGCCGCTGGAGCACCAACACACGTCTGCGAAACATGCACATAACATATCTGATGCTGGATCTAGGTGTGGATACCTACTAGATATAGGTGTGGATACCTACATCTACCTAATAAACAAAACAGCTGATGGAAGAGCGAGGTGCTCTACGATCAGCTCAGAAGTGCCCAGGAGACGTAAGCGATGCAAAGCTTTTTATATTATAGGGGAGCAAATGAGCGGATGCAAAAATTGCGCAGTCGGAGATATATAATGACTATAGCCCATTAGAATGCGTGAGTGCATGGTCATGATGATGCGGTGTCTTGTGGGCGAGAAGGACATTCTCGGTCGTGCCGGCCCAATTCAGCTGCAGCTCAATGGCATTACCTCTTACTAAAACTGACGCTTCGCCGGTCACACGATTTTACTTCTCTGGTGTATTGATACCACGCGATTAAATTGTTTCTTGTGAGGTAAACTTAAATCACTATCACCATAAAATTCATTACGTTTACAGGTATGTGTTTAAAAATAAGTGTTCAAGCACAGAATTACGAAAGATATCGAGATACACAGACAGCGTCTCAAAACCGTCCGTATACACGATATGTGCATAGGAATAGAATCTGCTTTGTAAAAACAACTTAAAATCATGCACGTAAGGTTGATTTTACAAAAAACATGTTTATGTACAAACACTCATAAGGACAGTTCAGTATGAAATCGTGTATCTTGTATTTTTGTAAATCAATACGTTTATGACATTAAATTTTTACACATATGATGTAACAAGATTGTACAGTACATACATGCATAGAAACTACAGTTTTAAATGTAAATTTAGTTTTACCTTTTATTACAACCAACGAGATTTCTAGAATGAATAAAAATTCCAAGCCTCGTGTGAGCATTGTTGCAGAAATTGTTAAATTTTAAGCGCGTTTTAAAATCATTATATCAACGGGTTTTTACTGAACACACCGGTCCTAACCTTCATGTTTCATGATTAAAATTTAATTAAATTTCATCTGATAATGTTGTACGCGTGCTTGTATTTTATTGTAATGTTTTAACAATGAACCTATCTTAAAGGTTGGTATATAATATTCGAACTTAACAAAACGATTTCTCTCTATACAGAAATATTTCTTTATATTTCATACATGACATAGGTTTTCGCTCGTGTTAGAACATAGGTATTTTGTTTATTGGTATATATTTATAATGATATAAAAAAAATATGTTTTTATTGTCGTTATCTTTGGACATTCTATACTTTTTCATATTTTTACAAAATTCATTGATTAAAAAAATATGTTTTAGTCTTTTATAGATCACGCTACAGTTACTACAAATTCAATTTATTACACAAAAACGTCTATCAGGATGTACTCTTAGTTGTCAATAATTTCTGCAGCTTAACTTGAATATATTTTTCACATCTTGGTTACATTATTGAAATTTTCATAATGATACAAAACATTTACATTTGAGTTGTCTCCCCGGTCGTGATAGTACAATTCACCCGTAATCCAGCATAACATTAATTAACGCTGTGTCCTCGCCACAGCAATGTCCACGATACGATATGATGTCCTTGTCTTTCGCTTACATACTCTGCTCTGACATTCTGCTAAATTAAATCGCATATATAGGAAGGTAAATATATTGTATGTGTAATACCAGAATTCATGTTTACAGACTGACGCTAAATTAGCATGTTCTACAACAAGTCAACGTACCATTATACAAATATGTGTACCCCAGGCGAATGTGCCGCTGCTGGCAACACCGCTCATGAAATAGGCTCGGCGCCGAAGTTAGCATTAATAAACTGTAACGTAAGTAGTATATTGGGGCTGCGCTACACATTGTTCAGATAAGGATGTAAATGGCGTGCAATGAACTTCTAACATCAGCTACACACCGAGAGATACCTAGTTGTTACTTAGTTAAACTGTGGTGCACACCATGTTCTATGTTTATACTCTGTAAGACAGTCGTAGAACATCGTAGATATTGTCGTAAGGAATCGTCGAATAATATATAATAACTAACTGCGCCACGCGCTTTCACCCGTGTAGTTCACCTTCAAAAAAAATTCACTGGAGATTAATAAAATTTATTATTAGCGTATCTCTACACCCTAAAACGTTCTGTAAAATTTCAAGTATTTCATTGTTCGTGATTAATCAGTGAGTGGTATTTCAATTGTATAGGTTAACTATCTTAGAACTTATTTTTTAATATAAGATTTTGTTTTTACTACTCCTGGTCATATTCGCAGATGATTTGCGTGGGCTACGGGCACCGAGGCGCCGGTTTATATTTAAAATATTGCTGGCAGATTGTCACCAGCCAGTTGAAAAAAAAAATCTATTTTTCATTCATTCATAGGAACAAAGTGAAAGGTACCACCTTGCATTTTTATTTTGTTATAACTAACTCATAATATAAAATAATGCAACTTAGAACTGTTTTAATTGTTATTAATGTATTCACGAAAAGATAGCCAGTTGAGGATTATTACAGGCCGCGCAGTTTAATTAATTGTAGATAGAATGAAACGCGGGGAAAAACCGCGGGAATTACTATCTGCCAGTTGATTGTAAAAGTTTATAATTAATTTTTAGAAATACTTCTTGTTTCTTTTATACATAAAGTAAGTAAAATGAGCTGTTTCCTTCGCATTGTGATTGTCTGTGTTAATAGGAAAACTTATATTGTTATAATTTTAATTCTTAACTTTAGAGATAGAAAAGAGATTATAGGTTTATACTTTCAAGAAAATGTGTATGTACAACCTACCTTAAGTTTCAAAAATAGTAAAGTTTTGTATATATTTTCTAACAGATATTATTACATAAATACAATCTGTCGAGTTATTGCCAGGTACTAGTATACTTCGAAAAAGACAGATGCGTTGTTATTTAAAGAACCTTCTTTTCTTCCTTCAACCCTCATTTATTGCCACCATTAGACTTTTTTTTTTCGGTGGGACCTAATACTGGTTGACGGCGCTTGTCCAGCCTCAACAGTTCGACTGACTACGAAGACTTTTCGGTCTTCAGGTTTAGGGAGACGATAGGGGGACAGACCTCCACTTTTCCAGCAGATGGGAAAAGATGTACCGGGTTGATTGTGGGCGTACCCTATAGCAACTATTTTTGGCACCGAAAAGGGGGAAGCGGTCCCCCTCTCCACACTAGCGGTACGGCGCGCGCACGATGCCGCTTAAGTTGCGGTGTCGTGGATAAGGATAATTGAGCTCGTTTAATGTTTGGCTTACCTGAGGAGGCCGGCTTCCTCACCCCCCACCCCTCCATCTGATGGAAGGCGTCGATTTGCGCTACAAATCAGCAAAGTGCTGTATTCTTGATTTATTTATTATTAGAGCTCTCTAAAGTCGCGTTATTTTATTTCTACAAATCTCTCAACTTACAGATTCGAACCCGGGCTCGTTTCTGTAAGCGGTGTGTGACTTTCTAATTCTGTAAATCATGTGTGTTATAACTGTCACTATATATAAGGTTTCGTCGCTCGACCGGTACGAGCGTATATGTTATTGGTTCTAGCAGGAATAATGTATTTACGCACCATCCCGCCGATCCAAGGGGGCCTGAAGTGTGTGTCGGGCGCAGGTCGTGAAGCGACAGCTACTACCAACCACCATTAGACAAAAAGAGAATTTCTAACATAGGTTATTAGAAATTCGGGGCACTTAAGGAGGCCGACAATCGGGCACAATGTTAAATCTAATAAATTGTTATTACAAAAATATATAGTAACAAAAGGCCCATAGGTGTATAGAATTTTACTATAGAAGCCTTCATTCGTGGCAGCCCAAGACTTTTGTGTCTTCTTATTTAGGGAGACGATAGGGGGACAGAACCCAACTCTTTTTCCGCAGATGGGAAGAGATGTATCGGGTTGTTTGTCGGCGCGCGCACGATGCCATTTATGATGCGGTAACGTAGCTGTGACGGGCAGGGTTTGATTCGCGCTCCAAATCAGTAAAAGCCGTGATCATTACTTAATTTATTACTAGTGTTCTCTAATGATCGCGTTTATAGATTATTATTATTATAGAACAAATTCTAAGATAATGTAAGCTCTGAGAGCTTACGGATATGAACGCGGGTCCTCATTCGAGAGTGGTATGTGAGTGAGTCATTCTGACAATCATATGACAACTATATGTGAGGTTCGACTGGTTCGAGGCGGTGTACATAGAATTGGTTCTATCAGTTCTCGTTGTCAACTGTTCTCAGAAATTACGACAGAAATTCTCAGTCGGTTGTGATGACCTCTCCCCTGCCACACTGATTGGGCATATGGGGCTGATACTGATGAATCTGAGCCATCAGGGACATCAGAGATACATTTGTCGGGGCTATTTGACCCATGGGTGCCTGGGGTGTCGCGGCCTTTTGTGGCTGCGGGAGTGTGGGATCTATAGTTGGCCGTGTGGCCTAAGTGCCCGTACAGCAAGCATGGTTGGGGCTCGGTGGTGCTGACTCTGAGACAGTCTGATGTGCTACTACTGCATGAAGATACTGTTTCTAAATAATCGATAGTTCGTCCTTCTCTCTGCAGTTTATTGCAAGAGAACTATGAACGAAGTCACGTATTCATATTCGAAAAAAAATCTAATATTTAACAAAGTCTACACTATACTCTATTGTTTATGAACATTTTCTCTTTTTAAATCATTTATCTGTGAATTACTTTAGAACTATTTCGTTAGATTAGGTACCGGTGATACACCTTATGCTCACATGATGCCGCCGCAATGGCGCTGTCGCATTTCGTATAATTTGTGAGTTCCCAATGGCACATTGGTGAACATAGAGTTGGTCTTATATAGTTTTATTCTGAGTAATGGTGAAATAGTTTTAGGATGCGAACATTTACGCCATTCCTTTTGTTTAAAGTACAAACATAAGGAATGGAGTAAATGTGTTACAAATTTCTAAGCGTAGATATTTACTATTTAAGTCAGGTTTTATTAGTCTTTTATATATCCAAAGGATATCATTACTCTTTTTGAGAATGTATCTTTTCAAGTTCTTCCAGATTAAAATCTGTGAATATCTGTGAAAAACGACACTTGCTTAGTGTTGCTCCTCTACTACATCCTCCTCCTTCCTCTCCAATGGGTGACACGTTTGCGTTGTACTGAGTATATGTCCCCATATGCTTATAAAACTTAAAAAGTAAGTAAGTAAGTTTTACACATAAAAGTCACGATAGTTAATATAAAAAGCGATAAATCGATTTTCGAAGTTTCAAGTTGGCAAAATCTGTAAAACAGATTTTCATAAAAAGCACAATCATGTGATATGTAACGCACTTATACTTGACATGATATTAAAAAAACAGGAAACACGGGAACCGTAAAAAAGCATTAGAATATAAAAGACGTTTGATAGGTATTTTCCATTCGTGCGGACAGGGATATATAACAAAGAGGCTTAACCCCGATTATATACTTGTGTACACTTTTAATTGCAGTCAGAGCCCGACCAAACATTCGGTTTCAGTCGAGTTTCGGCAAAAAACGGGTTTCGGTTTAGTTTAGATTTTGGCGGCAAACCTGCCGAACTTATGACCGTAACCGAAACTACATTCGAGAGTTTGAGCTGTGTTCTATGGTTCAAAACATCCAAGAGACGAAGACATTCTGGACGGGCTTATGTTTGCAGTTCCTTTCGATAATGTTTGTTGTGAATTTTCGTAATTGATTTATTTGAAATAATATAAGAGGTAGTCAACATAAAAATAAGGTAACATATAATATTGTACTCAACAAAAGGGAACGATATAGCTTGGTTTACAATAATTATAGTGGATTCCACATCTATTTAATTTATACATTATAACACAAAAAACATTAGTTAGGTACTTGGTATTTAGTTCTTTAGTGGTGATAATATTATGAATTCAGAGTTTCAAAGATCATTTCAGCGCCTATTTATCACCAATATATTCAAGTTCAGTTAGATACTTACGCAGACAACCTTCAAGTCTATAGACAGACATCACTTGAACTATCGCATACAATAAACATGGTAAATGATGATGTATGATATCTTCGTGGAGCGATGTCATGGGCTATGTCTCAATCTCTTAAAACACAAGCGGTCATCGTCGGAGGACCAGGCTGATTTATTGGGCGAGTTTGCATTCTGTTAGCGTTAATGAAACAACTATTCCATACAGTAAAATCGTAAAAAATCTTGGATTATACTTACTTGGATGATTTATGCGAATTGGCATTCCATAAGACTCCTTCAATATATGCTTCCTATTCCAACAAAAAAATTATTAGCTGAATCGTTGTTTCTTTCAATTTTCGACTAAGCTGATGTTTGTCGCACTAAGCTTACGGAAGAACAGTTAAACAAAGTTGAGCGCCTCCAAAATCTATCGATCAGGTTCATATTTGGTTTGAGAAAATATGACCATATGTCAGAATTTCGCGCAACTCTCAACTGGCTCCCTCTGCGTTTTCGCCGGAATGCACGTATTCTCGCAACGTCTTACTCTATTTCATACAATCCCAAAACCCCTACATATCTCAAAGAAAAAAATAACTTTCTCACGGTGGGCTGCACGCAAAGCCTACAACTACAAATTTCTGCCCATCACAGCAAGTATTATAAAATGTTCTTTACAATTAGAGCTATAACGCTATGGAATGCATTACCATAAGAAATAGAACGTGCTAAAAGCCTTGATTCTTTTAAAAAAATAGTAAAAGTCCATTACTTGGCAGTATGAGTCACTGACCTGTCTGAGTCTTTTATTCTTATGTCACCAGTTCCTAAACATAACATAATATTGTACAAGTACTATTTATTACAATAAATTCTTATTTGTCTATCAATATATATTTATTTAGTATGTACGTCTAGTGTATATAGAATTATATGTATTTTATCATAATTTATGTATGAAAAATGTATGTATTTGTATTTATTACAATTATATAGTATGTATTATATATGTCAGTTTAGTGCCTACCGAATATAACTTTATTATGTGTTGAATGTAGTTATTAATTGTAAACGTCTTTTTGTTTGTGCTATATTTTGCCGAGATTATTCTTCCGAACAATAGAAGGTTACCTGGAAGATATTGCTGCTTAAGCAATAAGGTCGCCTTTTGTGTATATCTATTTAACTCTTAAGGAATGTGTGTCTTGCTAAATTAGTTTTCTGTTTAATATGTATTTTTGTGCACAATAAAGAATCATTCATTCATTCATTCATTCATACTTACCTACGTACCTGATTTCTTTTTGTAAAATTAGCACTTACAAATACGTTATAGTACATTATAGGTATACATTATAGTATTGAGTACCCACTAATACAACCGCGAGCCGATCAGTGCCGCTATTTATTTTATATGAGTTGACCCGAAACACAAATCGTCGGGGTACCTCGACGGCTAATTAGTCGTATGGGACCGCCACCACCCCACATGATGAACAGATGGGGTTTTCACGTACGCAACCCACCAACTTCGGGACAGTGTAATGAGGTAAGGTTCACATCGTTGTCCCTTGCCCCGTGCGCAATCAAATGTTTTCCTTCTTATAATATTAGTATAGATTTAACTAGTCCGACGGCGACGTTTCACAGCAGCCTAGCTCTCACAACTCATACACAGATGGAGACAGCCACCCGTGAACATAACTGTTATACACCATCTGAAACATTTAATAATTTACTTTTTTACAAATTTAAGGAGCACACACCGCACGAAACGTAAGTTAACAATTTAATATGGGGTAGTATCATGCTGCATACGGCGGAATTGGGCCGGCACGACCGGGAAAGTACCTCTCACTCACATAACATCGCTATAAGGTGACAACCCCAGTGACGCGTTTCGTGCAGCTTGTGATTAGTGGGTGGCTCAGGGTATGGAAAGGAGGGCAACACATCAGCATAATAATTATGCGAATGTTTATGGGCGTGGGTAGGTATCAAAAGGCTCCGACTGCTCGTTGATCCCCCTGTAATACAAGAAGGACGTGAAGGCGCAACTGCCACTTTGCGGCGGTATTATTAGGCGGACCAGTCGTGGCGGTCCCATTCGGCTGCAATGCAGTGATTGTCATCACTTTGTCGCTTGCCTTCTCTTTCTCTAATTAAGTATTTGAACCCTAAGAGCTAAGTATGTAAACATATTGTGAGATCATGACGGCGTTATTCTGAGAACAAGTTTCGTGAAACGAACGATAATGCGCTTCTCGTGTGAATACGTCGATGAATGGCTCAAGATTGGGATCCAACTTCCCGGAGTGTGCGGAGATCGCGTCACGTGTACTATTTAATTGAATTATGTCTCGGTGGTACGATTTGAAGAATTTTTCACACTGTCGATGATAGACGTGATTGAAGAATAACATTGTAACGTTAGGTAGCTACTTGAAGTTGATTTGTGTCTCCAATGGACCCCAATTTATGTGAGGGAAAGCTACGTCCCCGGTCCTGCCAGTCACATTCGGATGTAAACTTTAAATCTCTATTTAGACCGGATCTATCGTCTATAACGCGCTTGTTTGTCACATAATGAAATTAAAATAATAATAATTTCTTCCAGCTACATTGCTGCACTGCTGATAAATTTGGAGTTGATAGTGGTTCAGTGAAGTGACAGGTATAAGGCTTTCGGCTTCTCTCATGTTTTTTGTACTGCGATTTAAACTAGTGATTTTTTAAATTTGTGTTACTGTTCATATTCAAGTTTTAATTTTATTATCCCCGTGGACGAAGAAGGCACAAAAAATTTCAATGACTAAACTCCAAAGCAGAAGAAATCCAGATGAAAGACCTGGAAGCGTTGGAGATTGAGGATTTTTTTACAGGAACATTTATAAATATATATTGTTCCAAATAGCTATGTAAAACGTTCTTTAGACTATTTAGTATCAACTGCTATGTACTGAGACGAATAGAAATTCTTTGAGTGCCCGTGTAGTTTTTCACACTTAATGAGAAGCAATAAAGTGTGTTTGAATATCAGGAGCTGTAATCATCAAAGCGGCAGATAAATCTATTATATTACGGATAGCTTTAAGGAATAATGTATAGCACGGAACAGTTCCGTTATGACGTTATGACTGAGTCCCGAGTGTTCAATCCGGCTAATCGTTGACCCGCCTAGCTGAACACGGCCCTATTAAAAAAAATTAAATTCAAAACTGACTGAGATATATATAAAGCTTTATAATCAGCTTAAAAGTGAGACATTAACATCCTCCGAGGGCCCTGACAGTCTTAATTGTCTCAAAATAACATGCTGGCAGGTGATTGGCAGTGTCCGCAGTTACTCTCGATTCCCCTGTAGAAAAGAGATAAAAGGATCAAACGTATTTAAGTTTTATAATTATTATACTCTTGCCAGACATCACCTTGATTTAAGTATTGAAATCATAAATCGGGGTGGTACTTCTCGGTCGTATGATAATCATAAATTTTACATTTCTCTTTCAATTTTGGTAAAATAAATCGAACACACCTGAGTTGTTTTTCTTTCCGTCAGTGATAAATTTTAATGACCAGACCAGTGTTTCTAAAGATCCCTGCAAACAAACAAGCTTGGAAATATCACTTCTTACCAAAATTATCGTACTCAATACCGACTCGATAACAGGACGAAAAGCGAGACGTGGCTGTATCACCCCCCCTGCTTCAAAAAGCTCGTTCAGCCGTCGATCCTGCGTCTAAATAATTTTCTGGATTGCCGTCCGGCTGGAATAGGAGAATTAGGAAACAGAGAATGTACTTGTGCCTGTGCACACACTTGTGTACTATAATATGTTCTGCGCAAATGGCTCTTGTCAACAGAATCGGCCGTGGTAGCAGAAATTCAGCTAGGATCAATAGTAATGTTAGCATTACATATAAGATTTAATAACAAGCTTTATTTTGTTTCTGCTTTTTCCTGCGTCGGTACTTTAAAAGATAAAATGTTTGACCCCGCAGTTCCACAGAGCGCCTGAGTTGAACATGCACGTAAGTACCCACTAAAACTGCGAGAAACTTCGTCTGTAACAAAGTAGGGCTAAAACTGTGCTACATCGCGCCGTCGTTCGACAAAAATCGGCTATTTTCTGGAGGAAGCGACGAGGTTCATAAGATTTTTAGATCACTATCCGCTATAGAGCCTCGCGACTATCTGTTTGTGTTAGAGAAATACATTAGAAGACTTACATAACTTTAGGTTAATGAGAGTACCGAGCTGCATTCCAATAGAATTGGGCTACCACGCCTTACTTAAATTATACAGCCGTTAAGAGGCAGTTATGCATTCGCGTTTCGTGCGGTTTGTGAGTAGCTTTCGTATTAGGTGGATCGGGTAAATGAGAAAAATGCTTCTGCATATGCGGTAATAGTTAAATAAATGAATTGTAATTTATAAAGGTCAAAGACACAACCGTCTGAAAGACATGACGAGATTCGATCACCTGGAGTGGTCGTGGGCAGCATGTTTGGTTCAGTGGGGTTGATTCAGTTCGCCGAACTGTCCCGCCACTACTCCCTGTTTGAAGACATTTTGTGTAATACGTGGTTTTCTATTGTGTACGAGGCGTCTAGCAACTATTTGCTTATCCCACTGCATGAAATAATAATCCATATTATGGAATACGCCCTGTCCTAACTATGCACACACGCACTACTATTCAGGCGTGATCGTACTCAGATATGTATTTTTGAAACAATTTTTTTGGCTTTGTCCGTGAATAACAGGGGCCGGGTTGCTACCTTAACAAATTAAAATAAATAAATAAATAAATGATAAATGAGAAAAATAACATAACATTGCACTAGGAGAGAACAACAATTATATGTACTGACAAAGGATTGGAAAATGTAAACGACAGAAGAATAAACAGGTAAACATTCAAGTATAAACAACGTTTCTCGGGTAGCAGCGCATTTCACATAAAGTTGAAACCTCAGTTAAAGTTAGCAGTACTAGACCCAACACTTATAACATCCATGGGTGAAAACCGTATGAAAATCCGTTCAGTAGATTTTAAGAAAATTGATCACGTGCAGACAGGCAGAGAGCTTTCCAGGACTTTGTTTAGTAAACAAGCACATATTGCAAGGCAACTGCAGTAAACGGGGCTAAAGTGGTTTTGACATTGATCCTCAAATCCGAAGGATTAAGGGGGCGAGCACCTGGTTGCTGACGATTTGAGCCGCCACACGTTGAATGTGGCTTAACTGAGGGAACTGGTGCAGCAGACGTTATGCTAGATGTTTGGTTCAGCATACTAGCGATCTGGACCGGCTTCGTCCTTGAATAATGGGGACAACTTATACAGTATAACCTGCCTCGGGAATTTCTCTATCCATGAGTGAAAATTGCATGAAAACCCCCTCTTTAGATTTTGAGAAGATCAATCACATATCTAGGGACTTCGTTGTGTGGTAAGTTCCGAGCCTTTTAATTGACACCGGCGTTTGTAAAAAACGACATGAAGTGATATATTTTTTCCGGAAGGTGAGAAACGAGGAGTAGGTACTGTTGACTCCCATATATAATATCAAACGTTTGTATAACAATCAGACAACAGACAAAAAGCGAGATGTGGCTCTTTTTCTTTTCTCTTCTCCCTGTCAGAAACACATAAACGTGAAAATCGATAATGTCATTTGAGTGAGAATTTCCTCTCCGATCGTGAGAGCCTATTTCGGTTGCGATGTAG
Organism: Eumaeus atala; assembly: GCA_017140195.1. Taxonomy (NCBI): domain Eukaryota; kingdom Metazoa; phylum Arthropoda; class Insecta; order Lepidoptera; family Lycaenidae; genus Eumaeus; species Eumaeus atala. The sequence continues at coordinate 330,265 of JAFELO010000726.1, forward strand.
TATGGTCTATTACATAGTTAGTACCTACATAATATAGTTCTCGTGGTGTGATTGCTAAAGGAGTTTCCACATCGATTACAAGGAATGTCTTCCTTTGCAAGCTATGTGAAATCTCTTTGATTAAGTCATAGCAATCCGTATCATAGGGATCCTGACCTGCGAAAATTGTCGTCTCACTAATCCTTCTGGTAAAGTCCACTCATTCATATCTTAAAGCGAAAGGACGTCGGAATCATTAACTTCGCAACTTGACTATTTATTGCGGTACTTTATACGTATTCGGTATACAGTAATTCAAAATATTCACAGTCCAGTCTTGCAAGAGCTGCATTACCGAATTTTGATCCAGGAGGTACATCTAGCTCACATGTACCTTAAAATAATGCTGTGCACTCAGAAGCCGCACTAGACACATAATAAAAGTAAAGAACTTCAAATCTTCACGACCTTTCGACGGCTAGTGAGTCCCCTAGGACCGACACCACTTGACTAAGTGATTCTTTGTTTAGGTGATTATTTAGGTCTTTTCTCCTCGATGCATTGGTGGCCAACATATCCAAATGGCCACATATTTCGTGCTTCCGACATCTGTACCCGCGCGTATTCTGCGAGTTTATGTCTCAGGCTCTATGGGGAATTGCGGACCAGGTGGCTTCGTAGAAGAAGAAGCGAAGAGCGCTAGGGAGCCGAGGCCAAAATCCAGTATAATATAACACTAGTGGATCTCTTTACCGTTGAGTGTTACCATACACGAACTATAGAGAACCTTCACGACTTTACTTAAAGATCGCGCGCAATGTGTTACATTTCGACTTTATCGAATGAAATTTTAAGTAAGATAATGACATTGAAAGTAAATTTAAAAACAGAGAATTACGGACCGAATAAGCTAGATTACAAATATATATTATCTATATATTAAAACGTCAAGAACAAAAGTTCCATACCTTCTTGAACATATGCGCGAATGAAGGGATGTGAAATATGGTACAGTTGAAGTTTGTAATTTGCGTCACATTTTATTATATTAATTAAATAAAATGTTACGCATACTATGGCATGCACACATGCATTTACTTGTATAAGACGTATTCTAAAATGAAGTGTCAAACGTCAAGCCCGTTAAATTGACATGTTCCTATTTTTCACTAAAAGGTTTTACTTTTTTACACTTGGTACTGAATTTGGATAGCTAAGTGATCACTGGACGACAGAACTATCAGAAAGTGTGCATTTTAGACGCTTATTGGAGTGCAGACTGCAGGCTGATTGTAGGATAACCACGGAGTTCAAATAATATTTTAACGTCCTGTTTCCTCAGTTTCCATTTCTCTCAGTGAAGTCGTCTGTATATCAGGAGGCTCTTTGTGAGACTCGAGTGAGGCCATTAGAGTTAAATTAACCGCAATGCAAATTAACTCCTTTACTAGCAATTACAAAATTAGAGCTTAAGTGAGTCTAATGTAACGAATGAAAAGTGGGAAAGGTTTTCATTCGTTACATTACATACTGATAATAGAAAATTTTTAGGCTTGCGATGATCTTTATGTTTGTTTTTTATAGAATCGCAACGGGTGATTTTTTATGAACGTTAATTGGAATACGAGGGCGTCGGTATTCCAATTAACGTTTTCACTTCTTTCTATTTGATGTCATTTCGTAGTAAAATATATCTAACAGAATTAAACAGTAAAAAAAATGTGTATGTACATGAAATATTTTTCAATTAAAAAAAAAAATTGTGGGGTGATAATGTAATGAAATACTATTCATCAGGGCACCTCGACGGCTAGTCAGTCCCCTAAAGTACCGACGGTTTTTTTTCGTGGATGCGGGGAAACGCATTTACGCGTCTTCAATGACTCTGTGTGCGGCACACTATAGTTGCTTAAAAATGTTACATTTCAATTTGAAATCTGTCACTTATATACTATTATATTATTCATTGTGTTTTCTCACCTTGACGCCAATATTTGTACAATATTTTGCGATATTTAAATGGAGTGGGATGATAAAGAGAACAGAACCGCTGTGATATTACACAGAGCAGGTATGTAGCCGAATGGATTTTTTTAACTCTCCATGGACTTGGTATTTGTCAAGTGCTTGTTGGTTGTGGCTCCTTGGCCTGTTTGTAAGTACACGGTCATATCTGAACTTCCCCTTTTTTTGGGTGCTATTTCTATCGATTTCGGTACTATACGAGTATAGGCTATAATTGAGTTTGGTCTCCATCATGAGTGCTTACAGCTCGTCGTTGCATCGCTCCAAGTGATCGATAAATATTAGAAGTCATTGAAAATCAGCGTTGTATTACTACATTGTACCCAATGTATTGGCTACAATGCTGAGCGGACACCTCTATTAGTTACAGTAATATTGTATAATTAACTCGTTTGTAATGTTACTAACCCACGTTATTGCGATCAATAAAATCTTGCTTTCTTTCTTTAAAATTAGTGAGAGATGTAAAAGTGGCAATGTAGAAAATAGCATTGCGCTTGATATGCATTTTCTGTTCTATTGGCATCTGTTAACTATTTCACAAAATCTATGTATAATTTATATTTAATGTATTCTATTCCTAATTCCAAAGTAATATATAGCCAATATCCACATCAAATCGGTGTGTAAATATTAATACATTTAGAAAACGTTTTCCTGTGTTTCGAAAAGTAACCAACAGTCTAGAAATATATTAAAAAATATCAATATATCGTTAATAAACATTAATGATCTCAACATGGACACTTTAAAAATCTTGATATTTGAATATCAACATTTCTTATGAATGCAACATCATCATCCTCCGAAATGACAAGTTCGATCTTTCCTTGTGAAAAATCTCGACTCTCAGCTTCAAAGAAATGAAACGTAATTTCAGTTAGTTATGCGGTCCGGGAAAATCTGCTTACAAAATGTTTTTTCGTTCCAGTTAATTGCCCTACTCCGTATTTTAAAAAGAAAATGTCAACTGTTACTTTAAGCTCTGCCCTCAAAGGAACTTTTTTTGTTATCCAGGTAAAGTGCTTTTTATGAATGTGTGAATAAGCAACTTGTTTTTGATCATTCAAGCGAAGTTTTTATCATGTTAATAGCTTATTTCACAGTTTGCTTTATTTGTGTCAAATAACAAGTCGCTATTCATCCCATAATGCTAAATGCTTGATATTAATAAATTTTAACCGGAATATGCCTGTAGTTATATTGCCACTTATGTGTGTGTTCATTTCCGAGCAGCTCACTTTGTCGGCCGGAATCTTACAAAATCCAAAGACTACAAGTACTGCTGGACTACTTACGGCCGTGTTTACCTTAGAAAGAATGGTACCTCACCAGTAATCTTTGTTAGAAGTGAAGCGCAGACACATAACTTAATGTCAGCATAACGTTTTTATAACTACTTTTTCGTAAATTTACGGGTAACCCCATAACCGCTTTTTGTAAATCTCCAGGTGTCTATAAGGATCTCTTACACACGACACTCCTGTTAAATGTTGCCGCTACTTTGTAACAAAAACATGTTCACACATCTACAAAACGTTATACACACATGCACCTATAACATAAAATTTATACCATTAATCTGGAAAGGTTACCGGCGCGTCCAGGTAAGACCCCCCCCCCCCCCGCTTACCGCATGAAGTGGTGGATGTCTAACGCATTTCCTGCAGTTTGTCACAATTTGATGAATGGATGGATAACCAGTTGGTGTAAAAAATGGATTTGGATAAGAAGATGTAAAGAAAAAAATGCTTAATAGACATACTGTAATTGCCGGGGTCACGGGTTCGTGTTAAGCACCGGGTTAGCCTAACAGAAGCCTACTAAATAAATAATAATAAATCAATAAATCTTTATTCATTTTCTTTTACGTTACAAGTTATGATGAATTATTGGGCGCTCCTTTTAAGTGCATAAGCTCTTGTGTTAGGAGTTCCCGCTCTTCCATACTACTTATAATTATATATAACATGTCTTTTTGATAACAGATGAATTTATTTGTGTTTGTGTGTTTTTTCTTTTTTTTTCAAATACAAATTTTTAATCTTAAAAGTGAAAATAATCAAATGAGAAGAAGGATCAGTGTGTGTGTGTATGTGCGTGCGTGTGTGTGTGTGCATGTAATGCGTGCATGTATGTGTGTGTGTATGTATATGTGTGTGTATGTATTTAAGTTTTTAAAAGAGTTCAGACAGTGTAGCCATATCTTACATGCAATTTCGCCATCACTTCCGCATGCGTGGAGCTCATGATATACCGGCTAGACTGGAATGAATAACGTCACTGCCTTTGTTACATAAATCGTTATGAATGTAGAGGAGGCAGGGCGCGTATGTAGGGATCATGATATGTGAGTCATCAAGACTCACAGCTCTCCGCCTCCTATGTACCATATTCAAAATCAAAATGTCTGTCAAATATTTTAAAATAACTAAGTTTTTTCAAGTGTTGTGTTTTTCAAAGATATTCACAGCTAAGCATCCATTTCCCGAGTGTCAGTCTATTTGTACGGCGCAATTACTGCAACGGCGTTACTGATATTGTTAGCGCTATCACTGAAACTTAGGACAGCGCGGCCCTGGTTATTCACGCGCGAAGCTGGGGCGAAATTATTATTTAATACTATATTATTAAATACTTACTATTTGACCAACCCATTGATAGAGCGATATCAGTCTACACTCTTGTTCCGTTTCACATACATAGCAGATACGCCGTACATCTGTTTTATTGTGGTCATTTCAGTCGTACTGCGGGACGATATATATTGGAAAAGACCCTTCCAAGGATCACGGGTCGGTTACGTTATATTTACAAGTTATAGATTTTATTATTGAATTTATATTGAAATCAGATTTTTAAAGGAAAAATGGCCGCCTTAAATGAACTTAAATCATCCCCTACGATAGCGTATGGGACGATTTTAGTGGAGCATTGATTATCAATAATTCATTGATTGTCATATCCACAGATGACTATAATTTAACACGAATTGTCAATAATTCAATGTCGACGGATCACTATAATTTAACACAAATTGTTAGTAATTTAATATTTGTGCTGATGTTAAGCCACGCATTGTCTGTAATGTAACAAAAGAAAACGATCCTGTTTTTTAATATGGCTAGGCGTAATGAAATACGGTAAATTTGACAATCCGACTGCGACTTATGTATTCAATTATCACAAATAGGTCTTTCACACATATTTTTTTAACTTCATTCACCGAGGCGATGGCGTGATGAAAGCAGGTTTTTCTTTATAAATATTATAAACCCTACATAATTTGTATTAAAATAAGCTTTAAAATAAGCTACATTATTTAAGAAGTGTTATTTATGTTGGACTTCCGTCGATGATCTGTTTTTATCATGTAACTTATATCACCAACGTAATTCAGTTCTCTCCTGTACATTTGTTAGGACTTGCACCTACTAAGGGATGTCATCAGAGAGCTTAGAAATAACTTAGGAAGAGGCGTGCTGCATTGCCCAATTCTACCGGCACGGCAGCACGATTGGAAAGAAACACACTTTTAAAGTGATGGCTATGTTGTCGCGTTTTCTGCAATCATTGACTAGCCGGTGGCCCAGGGCTGGCATGTGGTGAAAGATGGCGGCGAAATTTTTGTTCATTTATTACCCAGCGTCAATAAAACCTGTATGTTATTTAAATCAAAAAAAAAAAAAATATTCGTCATAAAGTACAGGAACATAAATATACAAAACTCTATAAAAATATAATTGAAGATACGCTCTTCGAACTTATTACCTATCCCCTTCGACGGCTAATTTGGTTTCTAAACCCACAGTTATAAATCTAAACGTTGAAACCAGCGATATTAATCATCTCACTTAGCTTGGACTTTCTGGACGATTTAGAGTGGAAAGTTTGTGTCGCTCTCAATCAGAACGACTGCTACCTACTGATCATTTTGATAATTATATAATGAAGTAGCATCACCCCGCTGTTTCACTAGTAGTTCCAGTTCTATTAGTCGTATCGTGATGGTATATAGGCTGTAAGCCTTCCTCGATAAATGGATTGTTCAATACAAATATATTTTGTCAATTTTGGCCAGTAGTGGATTATATTAGCCCGTACAAAGAAACAAACTCTTCAGTTTTATATTATTAGTATAGATTGATCAAACATATTGAAAATGCTAGCTGAGGTATCCACGCCTTACTGTGGCTGCAATAGTCTAGTTGACTATATTTTAAGTTTGACCAAATTATACACGTTTACCAGGTATATTTTATCAAAACCGGTTCAATAATTTCAGTGTCCACAGCGGACTAACACATCACATGAGATTTTTTCATTTAAGGTTTTAAAATATGTTTCTCTCTTTCCTTATTTTCATGATAATTTCTGCAGCCCTGAGAAATAAAAAATATGGTAAGTTTTGTAAGTTATCGACTCGCTTCACCGCACTGGCACGTTTTTAGAAATGTTAAACACGCACTTTGTCGATTCGGTAGAGCGGTAAAGTAAAAATACGTTTTAAGAGACAATATCACAGTATTGCAACTGCCGAATTAGGCTGGCACTACAATGTTTATCATATTTGTGTTTCGAGCCAACATTCCTACAGACTGGGCGGCCTAAGTTCGCACGATAGCATTTTTGACGCTTGTTAATGAAGCCATACATCTAGGGCCACACACATGTTTACATGACAGCACTTAAACTTTTTACATCGTGTAAACAGATGTATAAAGTTTGTCTCTTTTCACCACTTTTTTAACATGCGATAAATTTATTTTTCAATTTTGAAAGAAGTAGTGCCATGCTGCATTGCAGCGGAACTGGACCTGCACGATCGGGGTGATACCTCTCGCTCAAGTGACACCTACGGTGTTACATTTCGTGCGGTGAGTAGCCTTTGCTCCATGGAGGGAGGTGAAAAGGAGGGCAAAGCATCGGCATAGTAATTATGCTGATGTTCATGGGCGTCAGTAGTCATAGAAAGGCTCCGGTTGCTCGTTTGCCCCCCCATATAAAAAAAGACAAACGAACCTAAAGCCCACCACCACCCCTACCCTCCAAAGAGCTACCGTTAACTCACAAATCACACACACTGTCACTTAAAATAATCATGAGCCTGAGACAACCACTTGTAATATGATTTTTTTAAATCGGAAAGCAATCTGAGCTTAACTTTTTTAAAATGAACTTGGCTCTACTCATTCCCACCACTGCAACTCTTGTGTCGCTAGGATCGACAGCGGTAACCACTATGAACACATTGAAGTGTTCGCAGGGCCGCGGAATGAAGCTAAAGCTGTCTTAGGAACTGCAACGAATTTAATCAGAGGAAAACAAGAGTATGAAGTAATCCCATCCAATTTCACTCCCTAATCAAAACAGGGAACAGTACCAGATTGCAGTGATTTATACAAGCCGTGAAAAGAGAATCCGAAATTTTATTCCCATGCGAATGCGTTGCCCTCATTCCTTCTTCCCCTCTAATGGGCTACCAGCTACTCACAAACCGAACAAAACGTGACAGCATAGCTGCCGAAGTCAAAGCAATAACAAAAGCTAAGAAAGTTTTCGACGGAAAATATTATTCCACAATGGCTCCAATGTATATGATGCTTCCCACTCTTTGTTTCCTTTCCTGTTTTTGAAAAATTTAAATCTTGTCGAGTAATGCTTCATATTCTATCCGTGCCGAAGAGCCTTTGAGAGAGCTGTACTATAACGAACTCTACAATCTAACATGTGAAGTCGGCTTCGGAAACACATGTAGAATTCATACATAGATAACATAGAGATTGGGCACTAGTCTACAAAATTGATTGTTAATAATCCCCAGAAGATTGTAGAATTATACTATGTAGGTTATTTTACAATGATTCTAGATCAAGTACCTTTCAGTGTGCTGGGTTGGATCTCACTTTTAGTGTAAGTAAGTGGTAGTGCCATTCTCCGAGGAGATATCTCTCCCTCACATGACACTGCTGTACAACTATGCTGTCGCGCTCCTCGCGGTTTGTAAGTAGTCGGTGGTCCAGTTGAAAAGGGACGGAACGGTGGGCAATGTACATACACATGTATGGCAAGATTATCGTCGGTGTAGCAGTGAAAAGGATTCGATTGCTCGTATTTCATTAAAAAAATATTGTCGGTACAGTAGTGAAGAGGATTCGATTGCTCTTCTGGTCCTCACACAGAGTGTCACTCCTGTGGTGTGTAAGTTTTTCGAGTAACATCGAATTCGATAATTCAGTTTAGTTTAGTTTAGTGCAGTTCTATAAATTCTTTGAAGTCAATACTTCATCAAAGTGATGACTAATGAATGTGTAGACTGAGTTGTAACCACAACCCAACTATTTCAACTCCCCCATGCCTCGAGTGAGTCATTGGTTCTGTAATCAGAGAGGGGTCACCTATTTATAATGAAATTAATATGGTCAATCAGTCTATTTCGAAAGCTAAGACCCCAATTATGTTTGAGATGGAACTGGTTGTCAATTTGTGATTACGTAACTCATATACGATATATAAGCACTCTCCTCCTATCATCATCAAGTCCTTGTGTTTGTTATTATTAAATAGTTGTGTGAGTTGTTTATCGTCATGGAGACGGTGGTCCGTTCGGGCCAGGCGCATGACCACATACTACTTACATAATACCTACGCATTTCATGTAGATTTTGGGAAAGCCTCATCTGGAAGTATACGAGTTAGGGGGTGAATGAGGGCGACGGGTCTGTAAAAAGTTTGTTTATACAATCATTTAACCTTTGAGAATGTCGGTGGATACTTAAACCTATGCTGTTGTCTATGTACATTGTAATTACTGTTTGTCTATGTTCTTATAGAATAAAGGAACATTCCTGCGTGCGAGTAGCGGGTGGCCCATTGGAGAGGAGGAGGAAAGTAGGACACTATTATATGGGTGTTTATGGGCGTCAGTACTTATCAAAAGGCACCAAATGCTCCTTTGTCTCCGTATAATATGAAGAAGACTGCTGTATAATATTACTTTCCAGTATCACGTCTGAGCAACAGGTACCTTTCCATCGGTGTCAGCCCAAATTAACTGCAATGCAGCAAATCAAAAATATAATTGATGTTTTTTACAGTGAGCACTGAATACAATTTGTATGACCGGCACGTACACACACCGTAGTGTAAATTCTAGATTGCTCCATTTAATTACTTCGTATAATTCACAACACATTAGAATCACGGGCTATAATCCCGTTGTTATTAGTTACAAATTGGATATCGCGCTCGATTTGTGTTCGTTCATACAAGTACAATGAGGGGCGACGGATGTTATACGCACTGCCGAGTAGGCACGTGGAATCAATAACAGCTCATCTGTAATAAATGTCGACGTGATAAGACAAGATTATCACGCGTGGCGACAGTTTCGGTTTACCTACAGAAAAAACAAATAATCTTTGTGAACGTATCGAATGTAAAAATATTCTTAAAGTGGGATACGTCCTAGTTTGTGAATGATTGCAGCACTAAATTGCCAGCATAGCGTGGACTATACATACACACATTCCGTTGCCTTCCGCCATGCTACCAATTGGTAACAAAAATACAACAATTAGGAATATATTAAAAGAAAGTATAAACTTAGTTTATGCCATGAATTGTCACTACTTGATGGAAATTCTTATCGATCATTACCAAGCATTCGTCCTTATTATTAATATATTGAACTATAGCTATGTAATGGCGATGAAATATTTATTCCATTTACAATATGTTGCAAATTTCTCCTTCGATCGAATTCTTACGGACTGTATTAACGAGATGTTATAACCAGAGGTTTGTCTATTCTTGGTTCCATTAATTACGTCTACGCTGATATTTTAAAATGATTATGATATAAAATTTTTGAAAATAAATTCTCTTTTTCTTAATCTTTGAAATATAAATAGTTTTAGAATAAACGAATAAAGGAATGAATGAAATATTTATTTACTTTATTTATTATTAAATAGGGAAAGAGAGGTTCAAAAACAATATAACTAATTCGTACGTCAACAGAGTTTCCACTTGTTACTAAAACATACTAGTAGCAATACTACAGTTTGTTTAACATATTTTATTATTTTTTGTGCAAATTACAAAATACAATTTGTTGTGCATATATGTGCTGCGTGGGGCGGCTTAACAATACCCCCACCCTCGATCCAAGCCCAGGGTGACCTAAAAGTCGTTAAAGGGCACCTCGTAAAGTCTAGGAGGCAACAGCGACCCGGTTGTTTGGTGTCCCGCCTGCTTCATGGTCACCACCTGAAAGCGGTCGCGCCGAGTGATGACGGTGCCTTCAATCCGATTGGCGACAGGCTGCAGTAGCGTCAGTCCGAAACCTAATCTGCGAATGCGAATCCGCCTAATCAGCGTCACAATTACGAGCATTTACCTTAAATGGACGACAACAGCAGAATTAAATCTCTAGTATCCGATAGTTCCACCAGTCCTGGCGGTAGCGGTAGCCACAGTAGCGGCCACGGTAACGGTGGAACAAGGGGTGCTGAGAATCTCCGGTCTACGGATCGCTCCCACCGGTTTCATCTGGCTACGTATAACGGACGGACGCTTCGATTAGATAACTACTTGGTTGACCTGGAGCTGGAACTGGGAAAAATCCGATGGCACGTTCCGGGGTTATGTAAAGTCCGAAGACAGGCGAAGACATCATAACTCTGCTACCGGGTCACCTATTCTACTTCAAGGAAAGTGACACTCCATCACAAGGCGGCATGGGATTCCTCGTGATTAAGTCCCACGTAGGCAACATCGTCGCAATCTCTAGTGTATCGAAACAACCTATGAGGATGTCGCAAAGGCCTAACATAGCACCTGTAAGGCCCACGATAGTGTTATTATGCGAAATAGTGTCAAATCAAGTTTGAGGCCACGTGGAGTCGGAAGTCGAAATCGCTGGGGGCAGATGCTGGTAACTTCCTCGAGAAGGCGGGCCTCTTCTAAATGAACTCCTATTTTAAGAAAAAGCACCATAGGAAGTGGACATGGCAGGGCCTCGATACTGTGACAGGGAACGAGTATGAATTCATTATGATGGACCGATAGCATATATTTAGGAATGTCTCCGTGATCAACAGGTTAAAAACCGACTGGTTAGAGGCTCTCTGAATATAAGCTTTCGACGCGATCGTGTCCGATTAGTACAGTTGAAACTCCGACCTAAATTGCAGCGAATTATGTTAGGAACCGAAAATTCCAACTGGAGTGAAAAAACCGATTCAATGCCCGCCCGTCCCGACATGTCGGAAATTGACGAGGTCATGAGTGGCGTGGGTGAAGAATATTGTAGGAGTAAGTATAAGAGCAGGAAAGTTAAAGTCTCAAAAGAGGCGCTTGGACTTATGAGGGAACGCAGGATACACGGAGACGTTACCTCTGCCGATGTCATGATCCTTTCATAGCATATCCGCAAACGAATACGCCGAGACATTCGCTGCCCAATTACGCAGCGGGTTGCCGAAGCGATTGAGCAGACCATAGCAGGCATCTGACAAAGGTTAAAGCTGATTCTGGTGTTACCCTTTCTTCTAAGCCTGTGATCTTATCTGAGACCGAAGCTTTCTATAGCAATTTACATATGTCGCACACTCCTCACCCCGATACCCTGAACAACTGCAACTGAATCCGCGTGCAATCCTGACACGACACGTGTCAGGCGATCTTCCGAACGCCAGCTTGATTGAGATTAGTATAACTCTTGCGCAGTTTGAATGACAAATGGGGAAGGGCGGAATTACTGTCGAGCTTCTTACCGCAGGAGGCGAAGCTGTGGCAAATCGTTTTTTCTACATTACAGACCAATTTCATTTCCTAGCCATATTTACAAGTTATTCTCAAGAGTCTCGAGGGATTTTATCACCACAAAGCTTGACGAATTCCAGCTACCGGAACAGGCTGGGTTTCGCAGAGGATTTAGCACCTTGGACCACGTTTTCGCTATAAGGTAAGTCGAACAAAGGACACGTGAGCACAATCAGCCGCTGCCTTGCCTTTGTGTAGTATGAAAAAGCTTTTGACTATGTCGAAACCTGGACGATTGGTGATATGTTGAAATACTGAGAGCATTGTATGACGCTGCTTTTATTTCCGTTCTGTTCCCGGGGGGTCAGACGTGGCCAATCCAATAGCAACGAGGTGTAAATAAATATAATGTAGAATAATGTATATGCACAACATAATAAATACATTTATTTTTATTAGACTAATTTTATAGCTGATATCTTTTACTTGTGTTGTGGTGTTTCTATAGCGCCCTGACCGGCTTTTACATTGGAAGACCGCTGGTGGACGTTTACAGAGGATCTGTATTTCTGACATATTGAGTTGTGACTGTACATTGACTATTTGGTGATTAACATACACAACCTTAAAAAGCAGAGCCTACAACACCTTAAAAACAGTAAATAATGCGCATTAAATATTTACACGCGAATTTATAGATTTAAATCTCTTGACTGAACTATCTAGTCGTGCATGCATTGAAAAATAGGAACCATGCAAACTGGTGAGTCTACTAAAGGCATTTTCGTGCTTGGTCTATTTGACTTTAGAATTCAACTATCCAGTTTAGTATTTTAGTAAATGGTGCCATGTGGGCTGGCTCGACGTGACGTCTTCACTGTCGCGTTTTGTACGATTTTTGAGTAGCCGGTGGCACACTAGAGGGGCGGAGAGAGGCAATGGATCTCCATTACAAATATGTGGAAGTTTATGGCAATAGTCAAGGGGCTGAGACTACGCGTTTGAAATGATACTAGTATTAGGATGTTGGTTTGAAAGGAATATGAGAAATTAAATCGTCACAAACCGTAATCCTTAACGTAAGTTCAGCGGCGTATGTCCTATGCACATCTTTGACTTCTTAAGGACTAAACATCAGTGCATGTTGACGTCGACGCAGACATTCTGTGAAAAATTCTATATGAAATAAAATACCAGAGACCAAGAAGGTGCGATTATTACGATTGTCCAAAAGAAATCCTAAAACAGAACAAGCGAAATATAAATAAAGGGATCTTGTCAACACCAGGGCTTCTGCGTTCGTTTTTCTGTTTCTTTTATTTTATTTTCCTTCCCTCCGAATACAATTCTGTTTTCTCTGTAGTTTTGGCTGATTTAAAATACAATTGTCATATTTAACTGGATTTTGAATGCTGTAGCGCGCGAGTTTCTGTCGATATTTTGGGGTGTGCATATTTTCTGAACATAGTGACACTATATTCGGCGTTTACGATATACCTATGCATGCAATGTGTTTGGTTTATTGGTTACAACACATGGTTACACCAAATTACCAGGACCATTACCTGCCGTGTCCTAAAAATGATAGATCTTTTACAATCTACGTTCCTCAAGGGTCTCGTGACTATAAGTTCAAAAACTTGTATAAAATGAATAAACTTTCGTGATTTATAAAATCAGAAAGTACAGAAAATAAATATAGGAATAAAATACTGTGGGGCAAAGTAATCTAGCACAAAATCAGTAATGTGCTTTAAACTGCTTCCGCTTCACGGAACTCGCTGTCGTTTCGCGACAAGAATACAGAAGGTAAATTATTTATATAACTATTTGTATACAGATTTTTGCAAATTCTCATTTGTACTTTGCATCATTTATCGAAGCAAGTGGAATGTTCACAGTTTCATAATACAACGTGAAATGGTTTAACATACAAAACAAGGGCTCAAAGCTGCATTGACAAGCTCTTGTGAAATTAGGCGCGGCTTTGTATTGAATATTGGTTGGTGTACAACACGAGTATCAAAGGGGTCCTAACTAACATATGGAGTTACAATTATTTGAGTTACTCTCTCTGGTACACGATTGACCCGGCATTCGCAAGGTTAGTAAGTGGAATGCTAAGTCATGATTTAGATGCTTAACATTAACATTTGTAAAACAGTTGTTAACTGAAGGTCTTCTGTTCCACGTATGTATTTTTGAAGGTATATTGTGTGTAAGTATTCACATGCTGTGGAATATTTTTGAGCTCGGCCTCAACTCCTGCCTGCTGTTGCAATTCCGCTGCATCCACAGTCTGAGAAGTGGTTATGTATCTAGTTAGTAAACGGTGATATTATGAACTTGCGCCGGCATACAAAATACATCTTACGATAATAAAATAAAGTTACATAACCCTTCTGAAAAAATGCGCGAATGGAGGAATTTGAAATACTGTACAGTTGAAGAATATATGAAAAAGATGTGTAGAAGACTATTATTTTAATATACTATGAGATAGGATATATAGTCAAAAGCAATTTGAAGTGAAATATATTTTAGAAGTTATACTTTTATTGGAACGCTATGGAAAAACGAGCTATGGAAGAGCGAGTAAATTTTTACGATGACCGCGCACACCATCAATTAAATCCGACGCCCTGAAGTTAGCTATATACAAAATTTTAGATTTTTAAATTGTGTTTGTGAGAGTACTGACAATTGTATTTCCGATATTTATGTACTCAAGTGTAAGTACAAACACACACACACACTTTTATTGTAATTGCGATCGAATTTCGATCGCCGGGCGATCACCAGTAAGAATAATTAAACCATTTCATAGTACTGAAAGTGATCCGGTAACATCTCTTGATAAGTGAGAGATTTATTAGTTGGAGATTTTTTTTTGTTTACTGTTTGTAAACAATAAAAAAGGATATTAGGAAATTTTGAGATATAACAATAAAACGAACTCAAAAGCGATTATTGGTCACCTAACTACGGCTATTATATACGCTACATTAAAATTAATAAAAAATGTCTTTCGTCATAAAGGTACTGAATATTACCGTCTTGTGCTGCGCTAACGCTGCCCGTGATTATTTTGAAATGAAGTGACACACCCAAGGATATACCAAGCGCCCCGCCTTATTAATGCATAGTTTAACAAATAAATAATTGAATACCATGCGTTGGCGGAATCTGAGACGCATGTTGCATATTCTAAGTTAGTCAAAACTCGTCCGAGGGGAGGACATACATTAACAAATATAGCTCGCCTTTGTGCTTCAGAGCTCAGAGCCGGGACGACGGATGGACGAGCGTCTTATTTAATAAATTCATTCGCTCTGTACCTACTACGACTTAGTCCGACACACTTGAGGTTGTGTCATCGTGAATTAAGCAGGTATCGTAAGAGAGGTACCGTATTGAATTACAGCCTGCCCATCTATAGCCGGGGAGGTGTCTCTCGCTCACACGACCACGCCATAAAGTGACGTTTCGTTCGGTTTGTGAGTATCCGAATTTGAAGGAGAAAAGGGAATGTGGACGATATATGTGCGAAACAATTGTTCGGATGTTAGTAGACCTCGGTGGTCACCAAAAGGCTCCTGCTACTTTCTCGCCTCCTGGACAGTGAAAGAGGTATATTTAACCGAACCGCCCTGCGCTTCCTCCCGTGTAATATGGTCCTACTAATATGTGTGATATATATTTTTTATATTGCGCATGTTTGTTGCGCGTTGCCTTCCTATCATCCTCCCCCCCCCAATAGACCACCGGTTCCTCACAAACCGCACGAAACGCGACAGCAACGCTGTCACTTTACGCTGGTATCAAGTGATTTCCTGGTCGTGCCAGCCCAATTCCGTTGCATGGCAGTATGTAGTGACATGCACCACGCATGGTACTATCATCTCCTATGCAACATGGCACTACCACTTGGTAAATTTTAATATAGTACAGTGAATAATAATTAATTTACACACGTCAACCTTTATGGAAGTCGCTATATTCATAGGTGTAGGTACCACATGAAAATCCGTTCTGATTTTGAAGAAAACGCTCAGATACAGATAGATAGTTTTAGGGAACTATTTTGTAAATACATTATAGTTTATGAAAGTAAGCTTTTTAGAAAGTACATATCTTTCACATTGCTAAGGGGCTAACAAGGCGTCGGATCGCATTATAGTTAGTACCATGTAATAGGCGAAATGGCGATTCGCGGCCCTGTTGGCGATAGATATTCAGGACAGCTCATATCGTATAGACGGGCGATGGCACTCGCGGGGTCTCACATACCCCATCAGATCCCTACTACTCCTGGTCACCTTCGCAGATCATCATCCAGGCTACGGGCACCGAGGCAAACCTCATAACCCGGGTAGGATCGCGAGGGGACAACTATCCCTTCTATATCGGGGCCGCAATAAATTTGCGGCTTTGCCATCGTGGCTTATGAGCTCAGGGAGGGAATGTAGGCCTGTTTAGGGCCTATGTGTCGTGACTGTGGTGAGTAGTTGTGTGTGTTATGCATGCGCATGTGTGATCCTCGTCCGGATCACAGGACACGCAGTCCCCAGTCCGCTTGGTTGATCACGAAGGGGGGGGGGGTGTTCAGGCGGGTACGGTCTACCGTCAGGTGGTCGCGCGTGCAGCGGGGCCAGGTCACGTAGATGAGCATGCAGTCCATTGTCTGCCCTATTGAACATAGCACTTGACAATCGAACCACAAACTCATCCGGCGACTCTGTCCACAAGTAGCAAGGACGTAGCGACCGGCTCCCGTGATTACCCTTAATAGGCTTGCAGGCGTTTCCACTGGGCCTGGGAGGTTAGCGTGTACAATGCGGGGGCGGCATAAGTGAGGCATGACCGGATATACGTCTTGTATATCCTCAGTTTCGCCCGTGTAGGAAGTCCGGACGCTAGTACCGGCCACAGCAAAGGGCGGGTTGTTCTCGCCTGGTTAACCGCTCGGCCCACCAGCGAGCCCATCCGCAGCGCGCGGTTGATACTGCATCCGAGATACACAACTGGGGATTCCCAATACACATCCTGGCCTCTGAACTTTAACCGCCCCGGAATGGAGCGCCTCTTGCTGACATATGGCGCCATCGTCTTATCCACGTTAACGGACATGCGCCACCTGTCGAGCCACTCCGGAAACCGGTCCAGAATGCGCTGCATGCGCCCAGTTGAGAGCTCCGGCTTTCGGGACGAGGTAACGTATGCGCTGTCGTCGGCGAACCGCGCGAGCATGATGTCCACCTCACCCTCTACTGAAGGATCATTGAGTGTGGGGATGTCGTTGGTGTAGGCTGCGTACAGACAAGGGGATAGGCAACTGCCCTGTGGCACTCCGGCACGTATGGCCTTCGCCAAGGAGCGCCTCCGCTCCACCGCTACCCGGGAAGGTCCTACCTTCCAAGAATGACGCCACTAGTCTCAAAAACGCCAGCGGGACGCCGCGACAAAGTGTCTCCCCTTGTTCATCTCTACAGACAAGTGGTGGATCACCAGCGCCAGTCGCAACGTGGTCGAGTGGCCGCTCCGGAAGCCGAACTGTTTATCCCTTATGGGAATGTACAGCTTCAGCCTCCGAAGCAGAAGCCTCTCGACCAATTTGGCGGCCAGCAGGATGACATGTAAGTCATACTGCTGAGCGAGCAGTCGAAAACTGTCGCTCTTGCCTCCTATACCTCCGGGGTTTCAGTAAGCGACCCTGAGCTCGTCACGATCCATCACTGGCTCCCCGTTGGTTGGCCCCGTGCGTGCATGATTTGCGCCCAGATGCGCGGGTCCCTGAGCACTCTGGACAGCTCGTCTTTCACGACCGCCCTCAGCTCTTCCCTGATGATCTCTCAGATTAGCTCCCTGAGATCGTCAACGTGGACCCTGGGCTCGTCACGCCGACGCCGCTCCCCTTCGGAGTGCCTCAGTTCTCGAGCAGGTGGGGGGACTGATGTCCGTGGTGTGGGAATTGGTGTCTGTGGTGTGTGGTGCGTCGATGCGCGTGATGGTGAGCGTGCCTGTTTCGGGTCCCTAGCCAGTGTGGGTACTCGGCGCACTGCGGTCGCGATGGTCTCCTGTTGCGGAGGGTGGCAGCTTTGGACGGCCACAGCTTGATGCTGCCTCTTGCGAGTGTGCCTCCTCTTGGGCTTGGTCGTCGTCACTTGCCTGGGTTTGGGGTCGTTGGCCGGGGCGGGTACTCGATCTGTTCCTCCCTCCACAACGGAGCCGCGGACGCAGGGGCGGCGCGGTGTCGGCCGTGAGGGACCAGTAGACCAGTATAAACTGGTCTCCCTGCACAGCGGGCTTGGGGAAGTCCAGGACCCTGAGCTTCTCGGCGATGCACTCGGTGTCTGTCCCCACTGGCAGACCTCTAATACCCACCTTGGTGGGGAGGTCTGAGGGTGGGGAGTAGCAATGCCATTATACCGCTGGGTTCTCCTTCCGTCAGTAGGGCCTGGTCTGCCCGGAACTCCTCGGGCGACTGCGCCAGAAACCTTATGCCCTTCCCAAAGGGCCGGGCGTTGGGTGCGTGTCCCAGCACGTCACGCAGGGTGCGGATGTGCCTCCATCAGATCCCACGCATGACCGATGGCAGTGCACAAAAGCATTTCCCGTGAAGAGAGCAACGCATCGGTGTAAGTAGCTTTTAATGGGCTTCAGTAGTCAACAATTTGCATTGCTCGTTTGTTCTGCTACGCTATATTGAAACAAAACGACCGGTCGAGACGTATGGGCTGGAGCGGATCGTTTGCTTGAAATATTGAACTATTTGACCACAACTATAGCTATTAAAATATTTCTAACGTTGGTTACTTTTTAAGCTTCATCTGTGTCTGAATTACATACAGACACATTTTGTTATCACTTTCCTGATGGTCTTCTCCAGCTGCAGCTGCTTCCCTGTCTTATAGATTTTTTGATAGATTGTAAGCCCACAGGTAGCGTGGAAGGAATCCGTTTAATGCCTTTATCGGAGGTGCTTTAGTGGAATTAGAGAGTAGGAGTGAGGTGGATCTGCTGCATTGAATTTATGGGTATGTCTATAGGTGATGGTGATTACCTAAAGGCTCCGACTGTTCGCACGCCCCCTTGAATGTAGAAAATGTCTACGATTAGGTTCGTTGGTATTCTTTTGTATCATCGTGTTGACACACACGATCAACACGATTCAAAAAATGTTAAAAAATGTTTTATTCAATAGATTGGGCGGAAGAATTTTTCTCCTTTCAGTAGTCTTAATGTTCAGTCTCAGGGGATTTAATTACATCTCTTCCGTCATGTTCAAAATACCACTAGATATAAAAACTTCACCGAGATAATAATTTATTATGAAAATAATGATCCCCTTGAAGAACTTATAAGCTTAACCTCTTTACATTTTTTGTTGGTACAACAGCAATGTGTAGTGAAGAACAATACGAAGAGGTAGGTTTCTTATATTATGGGGAGGACAAACGAGTAACTGAACCCTTCTACGACTATCGACGCCCATGGACATCAGCATAATTTCTATGCGTTGTCCTCCTTTCAACCTCCCCCAAGGGGTCACCGGCTAATCACAAACTGCACGAAATGCGACGTTGTAGATATCACTCCACGGAGGTATCGAGAGGTACCTCCCCTTTCGTGCCGGTCCCATTCCTCTGCAATTCAGCATGGCACTACCTCTTACTCTTAGTTCCAGTATAACAGACAGATGGCGTGATTACACAAAGCCGTGAGCCCTTAATAGTTTTAACTAGAATAATGCCATCCTAGCCGAATTTCGGCTGCGGCGACTTTCAAAATTCTAATATTAAAAATCTTTTGTATTTTTCAAAAAAAAATTACACGCGTTTGCCTTAAAAATGTTGTCACAAAATTTTCAGCTTAGTGCTTGACAAGGCCGACCACAAATATCTGCTCTTTGTGGCCTGAGGTTAATCGGAAGTCAAGAAATGCTAGTGCTTTTTAATCACACTACTGCATAAACATTATCATCGTTGGTACAACCAACGTTTTGTTCGTGTCTGAAGTTGTTTAACTAGTACACAAACAAGTTACCTACCAGCCCCGGAGAGTGACCTTGTGGCGCGGAGGTGACCCATAACATACATTTCATTTCAATAGTCTTTACGAAGGAGTGTGCGTGTTTGACGACCACTAAGGCTAATCGAATCATTAAGAGGATATGTTTAAAAGATTTTCTCGTTTATTTAATTTTTTATGGCATATGGAGGCAAACACTCAAAGAGTCGCCTTTGATGGTCTAGTCAAATAGAGAGTTGGTTGTCTAGACAACCAGGAGCTATCCAAAAGAAATGCGACAGGTGAGCGTCGCATCATTGCAATCATGGTTAAGTTAATGCTTCGGAGAGCTTCGAAACTCCAATTTACTGGTAATGTTTTTTGCTTAGTTGCTTAGACTTTACTACCCACAACATTGGGAACTGGTGTGAAGATGTGTTGTTGTTATTGGATAGATTTTACATTTTACAAACATATATACTAACACTACAAGGTCCCGTTCGCACAAGCGCATTTTTCTCGTGTTTTACTTTTAAAATTGTAATTTAAAACTGTAAAATTGTAATTGTATGGCTCTTAAGCCATACAACATGGGCCAATCACCTGTTTACGACACGGCGCTTTTTAAGTTATCTTTACGTTGTGTAAACTGACTAATGGGCACCTTTACATTTTATTTGAACGTTGTATTCAAACGCGTATTTTTAACATATTATAGAGGGCCGATAAGTCGCAGATTTGCATGAGTACCGATGTCCATATACATCCGTATCATTCTAAATCGATTCGTTACGCTCCCTTCCTTCTCCACTTCAATTGGTCTCCGTATACTCATACACCGCATGAAACGCGATACCGAAATTGTGATTTTACAGCGATATCATGTGAACGAGACCAGTCGTGCCAGCCCAATTTCGCTGCAATGCAGCATTTCACTACTTCTTATTAAATGCTTCTCAAGCTCATGCGAAAATTATTAAATGCTTCTTAAAGCTTGCAAGTGCAACCTATTTGTATCAATAGTTCATTCAATTTGTTATCATTTCTTAATGGAAACTCATGTCAATAGTAGTTCACAGTTTTCATGTTAATAATATACCGTAGTATTCATGTTAATAATGTATACATTTTATTTATTTATTCAAATGCTATTTGTATCTGTTCGTTTGCGTCATAAAACAAACGCCTCTACACGTAGACGTCTGTAGCTGTGACGGCATACGGGAAGGATTCGCGAGTTTCAAGGCTTTGGGGTTATTCCGGATGTCTATCTTCGCATCGAGATTTTGCGATACATCCACTAATCTCAACAGAAACTAACTAACCTCTCTGAATGATGTCTTTTAAGTTTACGCGAATGTTAGACATTACAATAAAACTGCTTTTACGGATTTAGCCCGACGTTTCAGATGCTTTACAGCAACCATGGTCACGGGGGGACTGAGATGACAGATGTCCTGATGTTGTAAGTTTTTAAAAGTTTTTAGAAGTACCCGAATAATTATAATTTTAGTTATTCCGATTAACGCGGTTTGTAACACGTCGGTGTCACATATCATTACAAAATCTGCGGTCTGTGAGCTTCTGAAGTTGACCCCTGCTATTACATTAGTTTTGATAAAGCGTAATTCCTCACTAAAGAACCGATTCCTTTCAAGGAATCGTCCTTGAGGCTATTGAAATAAAAAAACATCCAAATTTAAACTCCAATTTACAATTTAAAATCCGAATTAACATAAATAATTTAATAAATCGCGATAAAATTCGTAAAAGTAGTCATATTGTACTCTCTGAAATTACATCTATACATATTATAAAACGAAGATCCCAAAAGCTGTCTATCTATATGTGATCGGTTTTATTTAATTCTACTGAATGGATTTTTAGACGGTTTTCACCCATGAATAGAACGGTTTCATAGGAAGTTTTTGAGTGTATAATTTGACCCTGTTGCTTACGAGAAAAGCCGGGTCACAAGTATACTACGTATATAAAATAATATGTAGTTATAATTATATAAGAACGGTAAGGTTTA
This sequence comes from Eumaeus atala, assembly GCA_017140195.1. Classification (NCBI taxonomy): domain Eukaryota; kingdom Metazoa; phylum Arthropoda; class Insecta; order Lepidoptera; family Lycaenidae; genus Eumaeus; species Eumaeus atala. The sequence continues at coordinate 352,082 of JAFELO010000726.1, forward strand.
ATATTTTACACAATTAGGCTTATGTGTAGTCAACTTGAAAAGTACTAGTGTGAGAACTGAGGTAGTGCCATAACTCCAGGTCGCTGATTTGAGCTGGCACCATGTGGAAGTACGTGAAGCATACATGTGATTCTGTCCCGTTTCGTGTGGTTTGTGAGCTTCCCGTGACCCATTGGAAGATAGGAGGACAAAAAGTATGCTTAAAAATTATACGGATATCTATGGCCATCGACATCGATCTATACAAAGCTCCGCCTGCTCGTTCACCCCATTACAATATAAAATAAAAAGAGGTCTATTACTCGTTTGTTCTGATGATTGTGATGGTCACAATAATATCGACCTAGTAGTTGTTCTTCTTTCTAGACTAAGTTATCAGGTCGAGGGGATTTGCTAGTATCGAGCACCTTAGCTAATTAAGACTCATTAACGAAGGTGCTTCTGTGATCACTTGCTTGTTAACTCAGCGCCTCCTCGTGGTTGATGCAGTCATTAAATAATAATAACCAAGCGAAGGATGGAACGACAGATATAATCATCATCAGGAAGGTATATTATATACTGCATAGAAAGACGTAGTACCATACATAGCGCATGGCACTATATCCTCGTATGCAACGGAATTGGGCCGACACGTCCGGGGAGGCAGCTCTCCCGCACGTTATGCCGCCATAAAGTGACCCCTTCAGTGTCACGTTTGGTATGGTTTATGAGTAGACGACCCATTAAGGGTCGGGAGGAGGGCAACGCATCTTCATAGTAATAATGTGGATGTTCATGGGCGTCAATAGTCGCTAGATCACGGATTTCCTGATTGCATCTGAGTTATTTTTAGACTTTATATATGTAGATTTTGGTTTTCCGCTATAGCGGGTTTGATGAATTTAAACGTCGTCAGCTTTGTTGCATAAGTCAATTGACTCTGGGTACATACATCAGAAATATTAATTAAAGAAAAGCAACACGTTTTCATGCCAGGTTTCATTAATAATCACAATGGGTGCTGTCTATCACAGTCGAAAGGTTTGCAGTTAATGGTTTATACTTCAGAATTGCGTGTTAATGAAACTACGATGCAACTGAAAGTTTATAATCAGCGTAAATGAGCAATCAGCATCACGTCAGCATCCAAATTATAACTTGTATGAATTTGTAGAAATGCTACGTGAGCGTAACAAAGGCTACGGTTTTCTCCACCCTACAACAGAGTGGAGTGCGATATGGGTCAGATAGACAAAAAAAATTGTAGTTGTGTTGGTAAAGAAGCCTCACTTTAAATAATGTCGTGTGGTAATAAGTATAATGGATTATGAAGATGCGTGAATTTTTATTAGCAGATAGCAACACTATTACCAGACCACGTCTAAAAGAGGGATTTTGAAACAGTAGGATCGTATCGAGCCATCCGCCTTTGCGACAATATGGAGAAGAAAAATTATAAAATCATCTCAAATAACTAAAAGTTTATATTGAGCATCGATATCGTGAGTTTCTCGAGTAAATTACGTCGTTCGTTAATCTCCGGGTTCACGGCCTATATATAGAACTACGAAATGAGAGCAAGTATTTTGGTTTTATGCTGTTATATGTTGATGTATCATAGTCTACTGTATGTACTCGTGTTTAAGTTAAGAGTTTGTTTTGGTTGAAATTATAATTAGTGATATGCTGTTAAACGGAATGGTGAAATGCACAACGCCGTGAAATGACAGTTACGCAGTCGCATTTCTTGTTATTTATGCGTTTCCGGTGGCCCTTCATAGGGGCGGATCGAAAGAACAATGTGCGTAACAATTATGCGGATGTGGGCGTCAGCAGTTGTGAAGATACTAGGATGCACCCACATTCTATAAAGTCTTACTTAATAAGATTGTTACATTGTAAAAAAGTAGGTACAGGGTCTGGAGGGGGCGGAGACTGGTGTGAAATCTTTGAATACAGAGAGTTGACATTAACATCCGCAAATGCAGATGCACTGGGAGGATAAAGTGAAATCCCTATTTCCTCCTAATGGGCCGAAGACTACTTATAAACCCCAGGAAATTGTTACAGATTTACAGCTAAGGCCGACTCTATAAATACTATAGCAACCTATGCAGGACATATTGTGAGTATAGGAGTGCGTACGTGTGCTCTAGCACAAGCGCACTCCATTCTTCCATTCCCTTAACTGTGTTACAGTCGACAAGAAATCCCAAGTCACGGCGGTATATCACATCTGATGACAATAACTTTATTATACAATATTCTCTAAGACACTTAATATTATGACAGAATTTCGCCATTAATATCTATCGACATTTAAGACTTCACTACGTGATATATCAAGCCTATATAATGTAGAGTCATTGACACATCCACTTGCTTTGTATAGCTGTAATCACCTCTTATTTGGCGTCGAAGGGGAATGTATTTACGCATGATACTTGGGTATCCGGGTAGGCCTCCAGAACTATGTTGGACTCGGCAATTCGGTAGCAATAACAACTAAATCCCTACGACGCCGTGTCTTTATGTTGTGGACCGGGTTCCCATCCCGTCCCGGCACGGAACACAGGGACACTACTGAAGGCGCTGCAGATATCGCCTACTTTGTACCCCCATTCATCGTCGGCGGGGGGAGGGCGTGTCGGCAGCCTCTTCTCTCACCCGCTCGTCGGCTTCCTTATGGGACATGACGGTCTTGCTGGAGGAAGCCATGTCCTGGTAGGACTCATCGCTGCCTAACATCGCTACGATAATGCTCGACTTTGACAAATCCCCTCCTACAACTGATGTCAGATCGTGACGTAGCGCCGTCCATCTCGGGCACACCTCGAGGGTGTGCTGAGCCGCGTCACAACGAGTCGTCGGTTCCGTCCGACACAGATACTCAGCGAAATAGCCGTGCCCGGTGAGTACCTGCGTCAGACGGAAGTTGAGGGGTCTTTGCCTACGGCGCATTCATAGCTCGAGGACCGGACGTAAGGCAGCCGTTACATCTCTACCGTACGGCTGGTCCTCCTCTCACCTCTATATTAACGCCATATGCTCTAACCTGCGGACCCGCAGTATCACGTCATGCGTGAGGTTTAGGCCGAGAGCCCTCCTATCCGAGGAGCATGTTTTGGCAAGAACCTCCGCCACGTGTTCCCACGGGGGGTCAACGGCTACGGCCGTAGCTGCAGCATAGCTGTAATCATCTGCTCAATAGACGATGATTATAATACAAGTTAGATGCAATACCTTTCCTTATATAATAAAACTTCATGTGCCACAAATATTATAACAAGACATAATGAACGAAAACAAAGCGATTTAATACGCGCAAATATAATATATAATATGGTTACAGGTGTAGCAAGTACATTTGGCAACTAAACTGCAATTAGCTTGAAGTTTCAACATGCAGTACATTAATATTGTTTCGGTATAATTATTGAATGTGTGTATTTCTTTGCCGTATTATTTCCTTAATATATATCTTTTTGATATAATAGGGGGCATGCGAGCAATCGGAGCCTTTTTAATACTACCGACTCCCACGATAATCCACATAATTACTATGCCGATGCGTGGCCCCACCTCCAATGGCCCACCGACTACTCATAAACCGCACGAAACGCGACACTGAAGACGTCTCTCTACGGCAGTAGTATGTTAGTGAGAGTTAACTCTCCGGTAGTGCTAGCCCAATTCCGTTGCATAGGAAGATGAAGTATCATGCACTACGCATGGTACTACCTCGTCCATGCTCCATACACCATGCATTACACTGCCTGTTCCTAGCATAAAAATAACTACATGAACCATGAACATGAAACATAGCAACACCATTTTTAAACAGAACAAAATGCCGGTCGCTTCACACAATGCCAAGTGACATACCCACTCAAGCCGCAAGTCTATACAGCACTAGCACTTACGTAAATACAAATAAGAAGCACTTGCGCAAATAACGGCCATTTTAAATTGAAAGGCTGAAGATACGAGGCTCGGTGGAATCTGCTCCATCGCACAGTACAAACTCGGCGCCGCACGTTACGCACGCCCCACACGCCCCACACTGCTTGTGTCAACTGAACGCTTTTTACATTGCGTTCTTAAATCTTAGTAATGCTATAAATTTGTAGAAGGTTCGTCGGAGCACCGTTTGATTGTCGCCTGGAAAATCACGTTGTCGATTCACGAAGTTTTGCAGGTCAATATTTCCTTAGTACCTGAGACAAATAGACAAATGTCAAAAGATTTTTATTGTTTTCTTTTCTCGTCTCGTACTTAAAGGCAACATTAAACATGGAAAGGGAAGAAAAAATTTCTTCGTCAGAGTCTGCTCAGAGGAACAGACCAGAGAACGGAATCATTCACAGAAGTGAATGACTCTGTTTTTTTGAAGAATTATAGCATAAAACTATTTACTGTCATAATACACATTCGCTATACCTCAGCCAGGAGTTTTGCACTTGCTTTGCCCTCATCTCACAAATCTACTCAAATCCGAAATTTATGATCGCACTAAGCGCGGGAACATAGCCATAAGTAAATTTTACTTTGAACTATGTGAGTGTTAAGAGTAAAAAGCTTTGAAAAATCAATTAAAAGAACAAAATACCCGAGTGCTAACTGAAAAAGAACAAGGCCCCTAGAGTCGGGTTTACATTATTTACCAAGTATATTTCTCTTTTTAAAAAATTGTCCTGATTTTAGGAGCCTTGTTCTTTCCTTTCCAGTTAGCAGTCGGATTTTTGTTGTTTTACTTATTTTATATTTTTTAGTTTCCGTAAAATTAAACCTTAAGTTATATAGTTATGTGTTTAGAATCATCATGTAAAACCTAACATTTAGTATCATCATTTAAAACCTTACTGCGGTATCCACTAGATGTGGTAACTAAGCAAATAAAATGGACTTCACAAATTTGCAATTCTTCTGTGCACCTCTTAAAACTCACGTTATTAAGACAAATCTAAACAACCCATCCGTGAAAATCCCTCAAGTCATTAAAGATGTAGAAGGGACCGTAAAATCTACACACTTATATACAAATTCTCGAAAGACATTACTCTCCTTCAGACGCAAGTCTGGTAGAGACTAGATAGGATTACTAAAAAGCTTATTTTTAAAAAAGATATATTGGATTTAATAAAAATAAAGGAAATATTATGATTTGACAAATTTTTCTGTCTTTTTCAACGTTTCCGGTCCGATAAGCCCGGTGTACGTTGTTCGTATCTCTTTCATCTGATGATATATTTAATAATTCCTACCTGGTCCCATTGCAAATCATCAATGAGCGCGCAATCAGGAACGCCAATGGAGACAATAAATGAATTAAAATGTTTTATTTTCCATAACAACAGTAGGTATACAGCGAAATCAAACTAGGAAATACAAAAGTTAGTATTACTGCTTTTAGTGGTCTCTTCCAAACAATCAATATCAAGAAGTGATGCGTATGAAACACGAATCAAATTTGAAGGGGATCAGAATATGTCCAGATCACTGAACATGGCATGTGTGTAACCGCAGAGGAAATAAAATTCATTATAATAGCACATACAACACAATTGCCGCTCCGCCCCTCTACCTCATTTCATTCTCATTTCAAGCCCTCGCTTGAAATGCGCATTATTGTTCGCTTCATGGAACTTTTCCCATGTTAGCTCGATATCACGATCCTCAAATATTGAATACTCCATATCCTTACCGATTGCTATGTTACAACGAGCCAATATTACGCCATCTTAAGGGCGTGCACAATGTTCCTCCTTGATATACGCGGAATGGATTTTCTTATTTGACAAGTAATTTTTACGTGTCTTATTGTAACCAATAAGGCTGCAACTTCCGTCAACATAGAGCGGCGAAAACAATAGAACATGGCCAATTTTCATAAAAAATTGATTTGTAAAAAAAATCAATCATACATCCATTCAAACTTTCGCATTCATGACAGTACTAGTAATATTATGTAATATATTATGTATTACAATAAAACTACTTTTACGCATTTTACCGCGGTTTATTTAATTATTTAACTAGCCCAACGTTTCAGAAATCGGATGTTTTTAATTTTAATAGTCAACTTCAGCATGCTCCAAGCAAGTTGGACCCCGCCCTTTTAATAGATTTCATAAAGCGCTAATCCTCACTAGGAAACACTAATTAATTGTAAGTATGATCCGTGAGGCTATTGACATCCAAAATTCAATAGACATGATGGCTGGGTTTTTCCCCTTGCTTGGGTCCCAGTGACAAACACAATTAAATCAAAAACTAAACATACATACATCAAGACAGCAAGATATAATAAGTACTGCTTGCGTTAATCGGAACAATTGAATAATTATAATTATTGGATATAATAATTTGTTAAATCAGGACATCGTTCATCTCCGTCCTCCCGTGACGATGTGGGCCAGTTAAACAATTAAATAAACCACTGTCATTGTTTTAATTATATAAAGGGGTCAACACTTGGGGGTAAAGGTGTTAAGGTTTAGTTGAACTCCTAGATACATTTATTCAATTGGTCTTTCCACATTCACAATCATGTACAAAGTTTTTACATGTGACAGTATATGACGATGGTTAGCATTACAGTTTTTGATATTGGTCAGTATAAATGAGGGTATGAAGTCTTATCTGGCAGTTGCCCGAGAGTCCCGGCTGCAACTTGGATGGTCCTTTATATATATAATTATTGTTCCATTACCATTTTCACGAATTGTAATTTATTCCTTACATCACATATTTGAGGAATAACTAAAAATCTACTAATACTAGTTATTAGATAAATAACTAGTGTAATTAGATCTTTAGTTAATTTTTGATAAACAAAAAGAAAAAAAGAAGAAAGGAGTAGAGCTCTGAAAAGGAACACACAACCAATAAGATACTCATTCTCTTGGCTTCATGAACTCACTAAAATCAGGCAAGATATAAACTCTGTTAGAATTAAATAGAATTTAACGTCAAACTTTCACACGTGGCATACATTATTCAAACTAACATATTAATGATACGGTCTGTCAAATCAATAGCCATATAGGCCATGTAAATACGACTATCAAAATTAACACTTAAGAGAAGTAAAACAATTTTACATTAATATATGAGATATGAAATATGGCGTCGGCGAGAAATCATGAACCTACCCTTTTATATAAATTATTTCGTGCATCGATACATATTTGATATACTTTATTTCACGATAGGTACCCGGCGAAAGAGAAAAAATACTATTTAATTATGATATTTAGCGATGGCAGCCTCGCCATCGCCAAAAGGAAAAAGAGTGACATTTCTTCAACACAGAACATTAGGCCTTACAGTCAAAGATGGCAGATATACTTCTTTATAAAGTGCAGTTTGTGAGTTTCCGATGGGCCATTGGAGAAGGAATATTTTTTTCCTGTAGTTCTATTTGCATAACAATTATGCAGGTCTCAATGGACAGTGACAGTCATCGGAACGCTTTGACTTCTCCTTTACCCGCATATTTTATAAAAACAATTTATATCATCATCATCAGCTGGAGGACGTCTGCACATAGGCCTCCCATATAGAGCCCCAAAGGTCAAGATCACGAGCCACAGTCATCGGAACGCTTTGACTTCTCCTTTACCCGCATATTTTATAAAAACAATTTATATCATCATCATCAGCTGGAGGACGTCTGCACATAGGCCTCCCATATAGAGCCCCAAAGGTCAAGATCACGAGCCACTTGCATCCATTTACCTTATTTTAAATCAATCCTTTAATAGAAGTTACTTAAGCTGTTTTTCTTTTTATGGAATAGGGGGGGGGATGGTGAACAAGCAGTCGGACACATGTCGATGTGTTGCTCTCCTCCTCCCCAATGGGCCACCGGTTACTCACAAACCGCATGAAACGCGACACCGGTGATGTCCCTTTACGGTGGTATTATGTGAGCGAGAGGTCCGGTCATGCCGGCCCAATCCCGCTGCAATGCAACATGACACTAATTCTTGCTAAAGCTGTTTAATAACTAACGCGACAAGCAGCTTAGATTTATCAATTATCGCTTAACAGATAATGCTAACTAATACTAAAAACTTCAAATGATGTTTGACTGACATATAGACGGACATACGGATAACAAAGTGATTCTAAAGGGGTTTCGTTTTTTACTGCAGGGTATGGAATTGGCAGGAAATGGGATAAAACGTTGGACTTGGATATATCTCTATATACACTTTTTACACAACCTGAAATTAAATCAACGCCCACGTCCGTCTAATCGCAGATACGCAGTCATTTGCCTCCTCTCTTCATATTCTTTTAAGCATAGGCGGCATACGTGCAGCAGGGCAACGTGTTGGTAAATGATCACCAACGCCCTCATGCGCGGTCAACGAGGTCCCACAGTTGCGTTGCTTGCTTTTAGAGATAACTAAGTTTTTTCTTCAAGATTCAAGAAGACAGCTTATTATAGTTTAAATGAACTGCAAGCATTGACCACTAATTTTGAATCTCTCAGTACAGACGACTTCGAAAGAGTTCAGAAATTAATAAATATTTCCTATACATATACTCGCAAAAGACGAATTTTATACTGGTCTTCTTGAATAAATAGGATAAATTTCATTTGTAAATGTATTACGTTGGTGAAATTTGTTACGGTCCCTATGTTTTCTATAACTCGTGACGGGTAAATGAAATGTTTATTTAAAGTGGCCCGTAAAGTTACAGCTACGCTGTGGGGATCTGGTTCATCTGTAGGCGGTGCCCTATGAGATTCCTTCTGTTTCTATTTTCATTCCAGTGAATGTGTTATTAGTTTCAATGTTAGAAACAGAAGGAACTTGACTTTAACTTGAAGAAACTGCATACCTTGACACCCTGATTTCCGATGGTTCATCTGATAGTGATAATGAGTATCTCCGGGATTCATCTCAGCTTATAATTCTTACAACCAGTCGGTACCCGAGTTTCCGACTTACTCCACCATAAAGGATAATATCGTCAACCAATTACCAACCTAGAAAGCCCCTGTCGAAGATAGGATCAAACAAGCGTGTAGGGTTGTATATGCCCCCTCTTAGCTGTATTTAATCCATGCATTTGCGGATGTACATTCCCAGAAATATGGCGGAGAGGCAATATAAAATTGATACTAACATACGATCCAAAGTCATACCGTCCCATAACACAACTTCCGAATGTAGAGAAATTACTTGAGAGGCTCGCTATAAATCGTTTCACCCCCAATGAAATAACATTTCATAATCAACAATATGATTCTGCCAACGGACTACAGTAGATGCCGCTGTATTACTTAGGAAAACAGTAGACATATATATATATATATGTCTACTGTTTTCCTAAGTATATATATATATAAGTATGTTGTAAGCAGTAGAAGCTCGATATATCGGATACATTCGATAACGCCCGGTGGCCAACGCTATTTCTTAAACTAAGGAACAGGGGATACTACTCGGATATTTACTACTTTATATATTCCTACTTCATAAACGGCACAAGAAACCTGCGGCTCGGTCACTCTACATACATGAAAAGTTTGCCGCGAGGCTGCCCACATGGCTTATTACAATCTCCTCATTAGTGGAATAGGCTTTGATGACTTGTTCCAATTACCACTCCCGGCATATGAACGTTAATAGGATACGCGTATGACACACCCCTCATAGTTCAAGGTAATTCACGATCTGAAATTGAAACTAAATCAAACCACTACTGTCTTAGTTTCACATCGGCCTGAAGAGAAACAAACCGATTAGAATTCGCGCCGCACAATACCTTCCAAATATTATTAAAATGCTGCTTACAATCGGCACCGCGTACTAAATTTAACAATGTGGCAGTTAAACCTAAAGGAACACTTATGTAGTTGGGACTAATATTGGAAAATAAATCCACCTTTTTTCCACATCATACAAACCGGAGAAAAGGCTAAACTTAATTTTTATGCCTTTGCTGTTATGTCTACCTCGACCTGAACCCTGTCTCTTAAAACCTAAAAGTAATCTGCACTGCAACGCACCTTGGAATTCGCCATACGTGCAGCGCGACGGAATTCACTCAAAATTCAAGCTATTCTAACCGGAGTCCTTCCTGTAAACTGAGAACTTAGAACGACCCCGTCTCGACCGCGTTTATTCTACTATCATGCACTTTCTTACATATCCAACTCTCACTACATACAATAACTTTTGGTTTAGCACATAATTACTAAATACGCTCTGCGGTTTTTCAGTGCCTTACAAAGCAGCCTATATAGCTACGCTGATGTGGTGTGTTAATTACCTGCATTGCGTGTATAATGAAGTGATAATATATACTATAAAGTTTCATAGATGATACAAAATAATTTTCTGTCATCAGGTTATATAACAGCCTACTTTTATTGGACATGAACGCCAACAAAGTGGAGTTATTACTTTATGTTTGTAAAACTGATACAGCGGGTATGTTGATGAGCTTTATATCACACGGGGGGCCAGACACGTAGCTCGCAGAGATCTCAATAATTTGGTACTGCTCATAGTGATGGGAAAAGGGACGGCACTAGACCCTGAGAACGAAACGCTAAACGATGGTGCGATCAAATCTGGGCTGAAATGGACACTTCCTTGAACAATGCCTTCCTCGCGTCTATGTCGGTTGCGTCCGTCGGTTGGTTGCAACCAAAAACATATGCAGGCGGAGCCATGCTGTTGCAGCGGAATTGCGTCACATCATGACACCGGCTCACATGAGACCGGCGTAAAATGAAATCTTCGGTGTATCGTTTCGAGCAGTTGTGAATAGCCAGTGTTCCATTGAAACGCTTCGATTGCTCGTTTGCCCCGTATACTATAAAAAACTGCCAGAGACAAGTGGAGAGCAACACTACTACTTAGTAGTAAGGGACCGCCTTAGAAGAAGAAGAAGGAGATGGGACAGGGTTTTTTATCATATAATTCCATAAATTTGTGAATTTTTCGAGGGAGGCTATAGGATTTTCAAATCCCATTTTTCCATACATCTACAGACTATTTGCCCGTACCTTTTGTTACTACATTTTAAATTATTTTATTTTTCAATATAGCTACCAGGTGAAGTTCACAGCATTTGTTATCTTTGTTTATACAGAGTGGGGATTATAATACCGATAAAATTTAGAACTGGAATAGTACTTAGTACATACGAATAATTAATTTAAAACGTATCAGTCCTAACAGCAAAACCTAAAAAAATATTTTAGACAACCTAAATCAGAAAAAATAATTTATTTTTTGCATCATGTATGTAGGTCACTAACCTGTCCTCGTTGCGCCCCGCGCGCCCACGCGCCTGTCACTTTTATTATAAAGTATGAAGTGTTATAAACTAATACCTACCTACCGCTATATGATCTCTCTATTTACCTCTGGGTGACAGTTTCGTAATAGTATCATGTTGAGATTTGTTAAAATGGAAAATAGTATTTTGTGACTAAACTATTGTATATATTTTATAGATTTTCCGTAGGCTGGTAACGAGTTTACACAGACGATGGCCAATCTTTCCGTTGTATCATAATCTCCACTCTGTACATAGTAAGTACGTTAGTATCTATTATGTCTATTTTTAAGTGCAATATAACATTGTAATGAAGTAAAATAAGGAGGGGGACAGAGTTGATGGTATTACTTCGAAGGGGTCATTTTCGTGTTTACGACGTGTACAAGAAGCCCCTAGGGACGCCGGTAGCTGAGGTAATAATAAAAAATTGACCTTAGCGACGAATTCTGCACTTATGATAAAAACTAAAGAGCCTCTTAACGAAAATGTAATTTACTCATGTCAAAAACACTTCATCAATCTATGAAGATATACAGAGGAGATATTTATGGAGAAGATATACAGGAAAAGAATATTTCATTTACTCAATAACTTAAATACATTGAAATAATTAAATAACGATACACACACTACAGCACCCACACAAAGCCAATGATCATGTAACACACAAAGTCGAACTCGTTATGATGTTGACAATTAGTTTTTTATTTACAAAAAAGTTTTGGATACTCAGCTTCTGTTTTTATTGTTAGGATCGAATTTTGATAACAGGGCGGTGA
>JAFELO010000726.1:377798-407502 GCA_017140195.1 Eumaeus atala
GAGAGAGAGAGAGAGAGAGAGAGAGAGAGGGAGAGAGAGAGAGAGAAGGAGACAGAGGGAAAAGTGTTTCACCAATCGTGTGTAGCAAACATTCAGTCGGTTAAAGCTAACCATGCTACAAAAAAGTTTACTATTACATATTTATATAGGCTATAAATGTATTATAAACACATTTATACTTACACGTATTATTCCAAGTTATCAAGTAGGATTTTGATGTCAAGTAAGTAAGCTCATTAAGGCAAATTTTTATTATTTATTTTATTTAATCAGCGGTACCTCCCGATCAATAAGTCATTAAAAAATAATCGACAGCTGTGGAAGGAACGCTGATTACTTTGTCATCAGCAATATAACGAACTGAGGTTCCAAACTACAAAGTATGGCGATGGCAATATTCGCTCGTTCGTTCATTGAATGGTGAAATGGAATTGGTGTTATAATAATTGACAGATAAAGGCAGTAATATGTTATGGATAACATTATAGGTATGTTTAGGAATTATACAATTAGCAGCATAAGCAGAGTAAGTATATATAAACATAGTCAGTAAGAATTTATATTGTCTGTTCTGAATGTTTGATGTAGGTATAACATTATTTAATAATGCACAAGGTAAACGCATCCGACTATTTGGTGTAACGGCGCGGGAGTTGCCTGTTAAGACCGTTAGGCGTGGGGGGTCCTGGATTGTCCGGGATTGGAATGTGCCCGAAGTGGCCATAGGCTTGCCACCTATGACATCATGGGCCTCAGTACATTAGTAATCGTTGGTGTTCTAGTACATCTACTGGACTTACGAGTTGTGGATGTACTAGCACACCTCTGCCTACCTCTTCGGGGATAATAGGCGTGAAGTCACTTTTTCTTTCTTTAATCACCCTTATAATACAAATTATAAAGCCCGAATGCTACAAAACGCAGACAGAACTGTCCAATTCATTGACTTACAAAACTACTTGATTTTATACTGAACTGTTGAATTCTAAAGTCCGGGAATAATCCCCGAGCCTTTACAATCGGATTTTTTTAGAATGACAGTTCAGTATATAAACATCAACATACATTTTCGAAAAGTCAATCTTACGTGCATGATTTTAAGTACAAAGTCCAAAATTTTACATGTGTAAATCTTGTATACTGGCGGTCTTGAACAATGACTTCTTATCTTGGTATTTTATGACAACTTTGAAACATTATTGGCAATTATGTTTTTAATACAGTCAAATATATAAAACCATATTATATAAAACCCTTCCGTTACTGACTGACGTGTTGACTGACGGACAGACAATGCGCAGACCGAACTAGTGTATCAAGAAGCTCAAGACTTGGTACATACATAGATTTCATTATGTAAGTGAGCACTAAGAAAGATTTTTTAGAAATTTAAACTCTAATGGGTTGAAATAGGAGGGTGAAGTCAATAATATGGAATTTTACCATTTCGCGTGGGTAAAATTACAGGGCGCTACTAGTATTAGTTATAAAAATAGGCCACTTTTATGTTCAATGCAGCAATAGCTAAATATGTCATTGATAATATTTTTAACTTTAAGAAACTTGTATGATAAGAGAAGAAACTCTCGTGACAAACTTACGCGGTTCACTTCGTGTGGCGCTAAGTGAAGTACCCGTGCTACAAATATAGCACTAGCGCTCATATAAATACAATACAAGCAGCACTTATGCAAATAAAGATCATTTTAAAATGAAACTGAAGGTAAACGCTCGGTGCGACTTGGCACCGATCGTAGCTGAGCTCCGTTGGAGTCTATAAAGCATGCCTAGAGATCTCTGAAATTATTCAGGTAAACTTTAGTTACCTCCGGGTTGATACTCAGGAAATATTTTGAGATTTGCTATCATCATCATTATCAGCCTTTATTGGTCCACTGCTGGACATAGGCCTCTCTTAATGAATGCCCAGACGACCGATCTCTTGCTACTCGGACCAGCTACTTTGTTTTCCTAAACGCGGCCTCCACTCCAGAACCTTACTGACCCATCAGCCATCTGTTCTTCTGAGTGTGTGACCAGCCCATTGCCACTACAGCGAGCCTATCCGTGGCGTGATATGGGATACTTTAGTTCTGTGCCTTATGACTTTCGGACACAGAAACACCCAACATATCACGTTCAAGAAGCCCGTTGAGCTACCACAAACTCGCGGACCAGTCCTAAATTAAGAGGCCATGTTTCGGCCCCGTAGGTCATCACGGGAGGAAGGCATTGGTTGAAGACTTTCTTCAAGGTCTGCGTTATGGGTGACGTCAAAATGTGACGCAGCTTCCGGAATGCCGCCCAACCCCATTTCATCATCCTATCGACTTGAATCTTGAAGTTATATCTGCCTGTTACAATAAAACTACTTTTACGGGTTTTATCGCGGTTTATTTAATTATTCAACTGGCCCGTCGTTTCAGAAACTTTACAGCAACCATCGTCACGGGTGGACTGAAATGGCAGATGTCCTGATGTTATAAGTTTTTAAAAGAACCCGAACAATTATAACTTTAATTGTTTCGATTAACGCAAACAGTACTTAGTATATCTTGCTGTCTTCAGGTGTTATGTTTACTTTTTGATTTGATTATGTTCACCACTGGATCCCAAGCAGAGGGAAGAATCCAGCCATCTTCTCTATTGAAATTTGGATGTTTTTTGAATTCAATAGCCTCAAGGATGATTCCTTGGAAGGAACCGGTTCCCTTGTGAGGATTTACGCTTTATCAAAACTAATGTAATAGCAGGGGTCAACTTCAGAAGCTCACAGATCGCAGATTTGTAATGATATGATATGTGACACCGACAAGATACAAACCGCGTTAATCGGAATAACTAAAATTATAATTATTCGGGTACTTTTAAAAACTTATAACATTAGAACATCTTTCATCTCAGTCCACCCGTGACCATGGTTGCTGTAAAGCTTCTGAAACGTCGGGCTAGTTAAATATTTAAATAAACCGCGATAAAACCCGTAAAAGTAGTTTTATTGTAATGAGGAACTTTCGCGTAAACTTGAGACATCAATCATTATATCTACTTAATTGCTATAGTTGCCCGAGGTAGACATTAAGCTCGGTAGCTTATCAGCAGCTCAGTCGGAAGCAATTACGAGAATATTGCAATTTGAGGTAGACGCTATGACCCGACAAACTCAAGATAAAATGAAATTAGTCTACCGCAGAAACACTATCAATAATAATATATCTATACTAATAGTACAAATCTGAAGAATTTATTTGTCTGAATACGCTAATCGCAAAAACCCGCATTGAAAAATTATTTTCGTTTTGAAAATAGTCCATTTATCGAGAAAGGCCATGGGCTGTGTACCATGACGCTATGACTAATAGGGCCGGAGTTGCGCAGGTCAAACCGCGGGGAGATGCTTGTTCCAAATAGCATAATTCATAAAATTTCTTACATCATTTAAAACATTTTTTTAATGTATGCCGAATAAAAAAAACTTTTACCATGTGAATAGAAAAAAGTAGATTTCGTTTTACTAACGCCACAATTTTTCGCATTAAAGATAATTAAGGATTTAGTAATAGGCTGCACTGTAGCCGAATTCTGCTGGCAGGACTCGAGAGGTACCTCTTGCTCACGTGATATTGTTGCAATGTGATGACTATGTTGGTAGTCACTAAAAGGTTCCGACTGCTCGTTTGTATTCTGTATGCTAAAAAAGGATGCAACGGACAGCGGAGTCTTAGTAATAGTGTTCCGTTTTTGACCCTTTGGGTACAGAAACCTAAAAAATAATAAAGCAAGCTCAATCTGTCCACAAGAGTTCCGAGAGCAAAAACACTTCTCATATGTAGGCACAAGTGAGGTGAGTTTTATTTTATATGAATACGATACTTCGAAGAAATTTCATAAAGTGTATTCATGAATATATTACGATGGTGAGTCTTACCTGACGAGGAAATGAGGTATTGATTTAAATCATATCGCTTAAAATATCACTTTTGGTTCCCTTCACTTTTGGGATAATCTCTGATTAATATACGTTATTTAATTCTTTTTTTGCAAGGACCTACTACTGGTTGGCTACGCTATTGCACTCGCCCCTTCAGTTCATCGGACTATATTTAAGTTATTAGGTAGGTATATCCCTCAAAATTTAGTTAGAATGCCATGCTGCATTGCAGCCAAATTGGGCTGGAATACGTTGTGAGGTGTCTCACACTCACATGATAACGCGATATCAGTCTCGACAAAACAGACAGCTATTCTGTTGATATTCGTGCAGTCTTAAAGCCTCCGCTGGAGAAGATCAGAATAGGCGGTTAACACGTCTGTAATGTGATAATGCGGATGTCTTGGGTCGCCGGTAATCATCATAATACTCATACTGCTCGTTCGCCCCCTTTTCTATAAGCACACAATATTATTATGTATGTACACTAAAAGCGTTACTTTTTTATATTTGTCTCACACGCATATTTAATTGCATATAACTTTTTATTAATTTGTAACGATGAGACATTATTTACCTGTGATACCAATGATAATTGTACCATTAAAATGCAAACAAATAAATATTCAAGTTAACTATAAAAAGTTCTAATTTTATAAACCAAAATTATTTGTTTCGTTTGTGAATTAACGCGTCGACAATTGATTCACAAAGCTTATGTGTAAAGGCATAAACCCGAATGTTTATTTCCTAGTATTTGCCGCCTTAGAAAAATAATCGTTCTTTGGGAACTGACGTCGCAGGTATAGACAAATATTACAGCCAAGTATTGGAAGTAATTTCATTGATCTATTCGACACGATACCTGCGTAAATTACTCATTTAGTACAATTGTCGAGTACAAGAGTATCGGCACCGAAAGATAAATTTAGTCGATACCACAATGTATCGATACTTTTTTCGCTCCCCTATATCCACAGTTTTATGAAATTATTATTCAATCACGACTATCATCAAAGGCGTGCAAATTTCATCAAATCATACCACCGACATGTAATTCAATTAAATAGTACAAGCGACGCAACCTCCATTCACTCTTGGAAGTTGGATCCCAACCTTGAGCCATTCATCGTTAACAGAATAACGGTGTCATGATCCTACAGTACATAAACATACTTAGCTCACAAATGTTCAAATACTTAACAAGACAATACCGCCGCAGTACGTACCGACAGTGGTTCTGTCACCTTTTGTGTGACGTGTTATTCCGGAAGTCCATTGGAAGAGAACGCAGATTCAGAAGAAGTAATCATCTACATAAATGCCATTGCCATTTTTGGTATTTATAAATTTAAGCCGCACGAGATTCGTATTCCTCTCTTCGAGGTCTAAGAGTTAGAACTCATCGGGTGAGAATAATATGTGGCCCTTGTCATACTTCATGTTCCAGCTTTTAACGTAAGTACCTAACAATAACTGTGACCGACTCACAAATATCGGGCCGTATATAATATCGGGTCGTTCATAACATTGGGTCGTATATAATATCAGGTTTTATATAATAACGGGCCGTATATAATATCGGGTCGTTCATAACATTGGGTCGTATATAATACCAGGTTGTATATAATAACAGGCCGTATATAATATCGGGCCGTATATAATATCGGGCCGTATATAATATCAGGTCGTTCATAACATTGGGTCGTAATGTAATATCAGGTTGTATATAATAACGGGCCGTATATAATATCGGGCCATATATAATATCGGGTCGTTCATAACATTGGGTCGTATGTAATATTAGGTTGTATGTAATAACGGGCCGTATATAATATCGGATATTATATACGACCCGATATTATGATATCGGTTCATAATATGGGGTTGCTCAGATACCGGGTCGTATATAATAATAATACCTGTGGACTTAGCACTCCACGTTAGCCTAGTCCTGTGGTAAGTACCGTGAGGCCGTGTCTTACAGGTACTAGATAACGGAAGTATTTTATATTTAAGATTTTTCTTATAGAAATCCATACAGTACATATATAAACATTCATGACCTAGGCGGGATTCGAACCCCCGACCTCTGGCGTAAAACGCGGACTAACCGCGACGTTACCAAATGAGCCAGCCGGTCATCTAATGTATAAGTAATGTTCGGTAATGTCCGGTCGAAATTTCATTAAAGATTGTCTGTCGCGTGTCAAGAAAGCATCGAAATGGACCATTTGGGCGCCCATACATCTGTTCACGCGACGGTGTTTAAGAGTGGCACGTGAACAGATGACTGGGCCACGTCAAGTGGTTTTTTAGCATCCTTTAAAAAAGGTACCGTGCGAACGAGGTCTTATTCTATAAATAAACTCCCTGAATAAATAACTTTTTGTTTATACGTGTGTTTGTCTATGTTTTAGGGTTCCGATTCACAAAAGTAAAAACTGAAACCATATATCATATATATATATATATAAAAAAAAAAAATTGTATGTGTGAACTACACACATATCGTTCAAAATGCGTCCATTAATTAGCCAATGTAAGATTGACAACTTTTCACGTCAACGTCTTCATGTCAGGTTCTTACGTTCCGGAACGGCACAGAACCTTTATTGTGCAAACCGCATCACACGTGGCCAATATTCCAACGCCATGCCCAGGGTATAAAAAATGAGGAGTAAAATAATTGTAAAACATTCCACGCCCAGCGTAACGCTTCACGTTTCTCCGCGCTTACGTTGCCTACGTCTCTGAGTTCACTTCAAAATTGTGCCCGTTCTGAAGGAGTTCTCCTGTCACATGTTGGTGCTAATACCTAAAAGTATTTTTAAGGTTACGTACCCAAAGAGTTAAAACGGGACCCCAATACTAAGACTATAGTCACCAGGATGTATCTTATAAGCAGTAACAGCTAGACAGTTGAATTGTAACATCCAATTTCTATTGCGGCTATATAAACAAATACAGAGAAATATAACAAATTACTTAGGATATAAATCCTCCCATGCCCCAAACCTATGTTTTTACAGATATGGAACCCTTCGTAAACGAGAACGACTCGCACTTGGTCGGTTTTTTAATATTCCCTGTTATGAGTATAACTAGAAGATTTTATGAACTACGAATTAACATTATTTGAATGTGCATTGTTATAGTTAAATGATAAACGAGATACGCCCGCTGAGTCTGGTAGATGTAATTAGGATTTATATTTAATCATGTTAATATGCAATTCTCGCGTGGCCCCTCTGTAACTTAACTGTTATGCAAATTACTTCGAAATATGTTGCGTATAATGAGTATTAATAAAAGGTATTAAATTTAACTTCACTCCAGAGCAAAAAAATCTATTCAGAAGATACATTGGCATTGTGAAATGATTGAAATGACTTTATCTCAAAAATCCTATAAATTAGTTCCGTTTTTAAAATCTTAAAATGTTCCTTCCTTCCTTGGCTTCCGTTTCAGATTAATATCGAGTCCAGCGGCGGTCTCTTCTTAATAATAAATAATAAATTTGCATTTGTGTATAAAGCTTTTATTATTACCAACACCCATAATCTCCTACAGACTAATTGGCGTATAAAAGACCACCTACCCCATTAATCTTTTCACCCTTACTCCTCAAATGTTTGCCCATCTTAGCTTTAACTAGTAACTAGAATATTAGTTAGAAATAGACACAACAACCGAACGGGCAACACAAGTGGTGACGCTATTGCAACAAGATGTTATATTTTCTTTAAGAATTTACCAAAAGTTTAAAGAAGCTGGAATGTCTGTTGGTCAGTCACTTGCTTTTTATATAATGGAATAATGAAACCTTTGTTTTACAAGTAAGTATATGTAAACACATATAAAACTTGCGAACAGAATATAAACATGTAAAGCATGCAAACACGATTACAACGCAGATTACGGGATCTACATAAGTTTATCCGAATGTCACTCGATACAACAAAACTACTTCGGAGTTTGTAGCGATTCATTTTGTTATAAAGGATGCCCGACCCTTTAAATGCTTAACACAGTCGCATGTCTGAGTTGGTATCTGAGTCCTCGTTAAGCTATGGGTGCTGTAGCGCATCTGAAACGGCTGATTAAATAACAAATAAATCGCTATAGAATCCGAGAAAGTAGCTTTATTGTAAGAAACGACCACTGGTGGAAAATATTGTTAAAAGGTTATGTGGTAAAGGCTTAGGCTGTATATTTATTAGAATTTTAACTGACAACCTGCGAAACAATCTCAGCGGGACTTCAATTTAGTGCTGTTACTGAAGTTGTTTCGTCGGTTCGCCAAGGGATTAGGTACCGCTGGTAGAATTTTGACGTACAACAAAAGATTTAGATTCATATTTTCAATAAAAATAATCATTTCATTTTATTAAATCATAGATGTCGCTATTTAAGAACCCTTATGGCTTGAATTCCCAACGTATCGATGACGGTTGCCCAAGGCCAGGAGCCGATTGTTCGTAAATACCCCACTTTGCATATCCCTTTCATATACTTTTCTTATGAGTAATGACGAAATGTGTTAGGTGAGACAACTTTGCGCCATTTATTTGTGTGTATTTTGCAAATTTCGAAGCTCAGTAATTTATGACGCTAAAACTACTTTTACGAATTTCTTGCGGTTTATTATGTATTTTGCAAGCCCGACGTTTCTGTAGCTTTACAGCTACCATAATCATGGGTCGCGATAGAACACAGATTTTATCCTAAGATGATCTATGAGAAATGAAATGAAACGTAGTGAAGTCAAAAGACATCCAAATTTCAATGGAGAAGACGGCTGGGTGCTTCCCTCTGCATGGGACACATTTACAAACATAAACAAATCAAAATCCAAACGTACCACAATAAGTGCTTTCGGCGTTAGTCGAAACAATTAATTAATTATATAAAATATTCAGGCACTTTGAATAACTTATGACATCAGGACATTTGCTATCTCAGTCCACCTGTGAACATGGTAGCTGTAAAACTTTTGAAACGTCGAGATCGTAAAATACATAACAAACCGCAAAAAAAATCGTTAAAGCAGTTTTATCATAATATGTAACGTTCTCATATACCTCACAAATTTACTCTTTAAATCAGATTTTTTTTAGAAAAGTATTTAATTAACATAGTTACATTTAGTGTGTGCGTACATTAGCAGAGTAAATTAACTAGCCTTATTATATGTGTTTGCAGTACATATTATAATTACATGAGTTCTAAGTTCATCATTAAACTTATAGAAAGAATCTGTCGCTAGGAAGTGTTTTACATTATTTGAATTTGTATTGAAATGTTCTATGTCCAAATTTATGTTCATAAGATCCGCAACTACGTTATTAAAAGACTCAATAGCCCTTCAGATGTAGGCATTCTGCCTGTAATTCGTCTTCACCGTTTGCACATATAAAAGACCAGGTTTACGAAACGATGATGTATTTGAGCGTAGGGTGATCATGTCTAAGAGTTTCGGACAGTCAACGCTTCCATTCGCCACATACATTAAGTAGCACAGGTCTGCCATATATCCCATGCTTTAGGCGGTAAGAAATGGAATTTCCAGCACCTCTCTTTACAACTCGTAGGAAATATTTTCGCTCTAAGCTGCAAGTGTTTTAAAAACGTGCCTGAATTTTCTTAGATATGTGGCTGGTATAACGTGGGCTCCATACTTGTGAGGCATATTCCAAGTGACCCCTAACAAACGCGCAGTAAAGTATTTTAAAGTTTTTTATGTTGGTGAATTCGGGTGCTCATCTAAGTACAAAGCCTAGGGCATGTGAAGCCTGTTTAATGATGTTGTCCACTTATTGATCAAGTTGTAGCTTAGAATCGAAAGTCATGCCAAGATCACTCATGGAATTGACCCTGGCCAATGTTACATTATTTATATATAATTATTGGTTTTACGTGAGGATACGTTGAGGTTCAATTTTTTAATATCACAGTAGATTTGAAACCTGTCTAAGTCACTCTGTAAAAGTATTACATCCTCCGTGTTACGGATGACATCAAGAATCTTCATGTCATTGCATGTAGAAGTATTTTAGAGTGTTTGAAGCATATGTGGACATATTTAACGAATGTGAGGAACGGAAAGGGGCGCAATAATGTCCCTTGAGGAAGCCTTGAAGGAATTATCCTAGGAGAGGAGGTGTAACCATTACGAACTACAGTCTGGCGTCTATTACGTACATATGAAGAGAACCAATGGTAAAAACGGTGTGAAACATTGGGCTACATAAATAATTTAATAAACTGCGATAAAGTCCGTAAAAGTAGTTTTATTGTAATGAGAACCAACGGTATAAATTGCCTCTAATTCCAATGAGTTTCAGTTTATGTAGCAATATCGAGTGATCTATTCTGTCGAAATACTTGGTGTAATCGGTGTAAATAATGTCATACTGAGACGATTGCATATGATGGAAAATAAACTCACTGCGGAGAAGCATATTGAAAGTGTCAATAGCAGAAGAAACCTGTGTATAAATAACTTTCGCAAAAATACACAATTTGGTGATAGGGCTGTAGTTTTCAATTTTATCCTTGGGGCCTTCCTTGTGGGTAGAAGTAATGTATGCATGCTTCCAAATATCCTGCACAATGTCTTCCATGGTGGATCGATGATATGGAATAGACAGACGCACAATCAGACTTCACGCACATTTTACAATAAGGATAGGGGGTACACCGTCAGGTCAAGCGGATTTATTGAGATTGTGAACTGGTTAAAGGCTTCCACATTTTAATTTCCACATTGTTATTTGATTACGTCGGCGGCAGATGTCTCCAGCATGTCGATAACAGTATTGACATAGGCACTGGTGATATTAAGAAAGGTGCAGTGAAAGAATTCTCCAAACATTTTAACGACCTCTTCATCTCGGTCGGAGGAAGTGTTATCTTAGTGAACAACTAAAGGGTACAATTGATATATTGATATTGACTTTTAGTTTCAACGTAGGACCAGAAAACACGTGGCTTAGTTTTAATGTTATTTTCAATATTTGGTATATAGGAGTTATAGCATTGAGTTTCTAATAAATTAGCACGTTCCCTCAAAAGTAAAAAAGAATCATGGTCACTACTATTTTGTACCCATGTAAACAAAAAAACCCGTTCCTTCGCCAATGCCTTAGTTTTATTTAGGAGTATCTTATTTTCAAGTGTCAAGTGTTCGTTCACAAAGATCTTGGCTTTTTCTTTTAGTACCAGGTCACAGACTGAAATATTACATTTTCTTGCTGTGGCGATAAATTCGTCCTTAACATAGCGACTATGAATGGCCATAATTATAGTCTTGTTCTTGTTGTCATTCCACATCGGAACCCTGGCAATATAGTTGACTTGCTTCTTTGGAATAGTCTATTTAATATGTGATCCAATCTTGGCTACTACGTGAAAGATGTTTTCCGAGATAAGTAAATGGATGATTTTATCTCCGTTAGCTCCTTAGTGTTGTTAAGCTTATAGGAAGTACGAAAACGCTTCCGTTCACATAATTCAACACTCGCCTTAACACATAAGCAAATGAAAACGAATTCATACAGTTTATTGTTACTTTTCTTTCCGGTAAATTTCGTTTCTAATTAATCTTCTTTTGTGATAGCGGAATTCATGGGCTCAATTTTGATTAAACGTAATAATCTTATCCATCATCAGAATTAAATAAGCTGAAAGTTCAATAATTCTAATGAGTATCTTACCCCATTATTGCATTGTTATAGATAGGAAGCCTAATCAGACCTAACATTTTATAAAAAAAAAATTATATAGATAATGTTACTTATCCAATTATAATGGTGTCAGTCGCGTTGCCATAACGGATCAGTGACATACGTATCTCACAAAATCTCTTTAAAACATCCAGGATGTAGCAAACAACATAAAAAATGTATAAATATACATACGCATGAAACATATTATCCTTTTTCTAATGTAGTTGGGTAGAAACGGAATGTCAGGTAAATTCTTGCAATACCGGAACGAATATGAAGTTAGAATCACAAACTATTAAATGTAAATGTGTTGTTTCAAACTCAGATCTCAGTTTAGCTATTTTTAAGTAATGGTTTGAAGAAACGGGAAATATTACAAATGTGTTATACAGAAGGTTCCTTGCAATTAAAAATGTACATCTGGAGTTGTATATGTGTATTGCCCCGGATGTACATGATTATTTTGATACATCGCAGTCCGCCCGACGTGTCCCGAATGGAAAACACCTCACTAACATCCTTTATATTCTAGTTATCTTTACAGTACCAATGTGTCATTATTGTTGCTCTTTTAATGTTATGTCACGTACAAGTGCTCCATATACCATTTCTCTTGATTGTTTTTTTATGAAAGTCAGTTTTAGATACAAATTATTCTATGTTTACACGTTACTATAATCGGATCAAGCCTCGCCGTGGCGGTGGGGCTCAGCAGTCTGGGTTGAACACGGATACGTCGGGCGAAGCTAATTTACGCTAATTTAACCATTGGGTTTCCACTTTGTACCCCTCCTGCCTACCTCTTGTAAGAAGAGCCAACTAAAGAACAGGAGGAGGAGGCAATTTTGTGAACGGGGAAAGGAACGGGAATGGAAACCTGACCCCATTGCACTGTCTCAATTGTCTTCATCTGGACAACGTGTAGCACAGCCCTAGTTATAAACTCACGTCATAATATATTATTGCTAGTTTCGCCACTGAGTCTGTTTTATGAGCTGTGTTGCTAGCAGCCGCATATTCGCGGCCCGTGATACATATGTTTGTAAATTGTTACGTTGTTTTGTTGCAAAACATGTTTATGTTACGTTAATCTGTAAACATAAAGATTCGCAAGCTACACATCTAATTGAATTTGATTTACTGTTATATCTATATTAACAATATAAAGCTGAAGTTTCTTTATTTGAACGCGCTAATCTAAAGAACTACTGGCCCGTATTGAAAAATTTCTTTTGTGTTGAATAGTCCATTTGTCGAGGAAGGCTATGAATAGATGGAATACCATGTCGCTCCTACGAATGGAACCGGTGTTACACGCGGCTGAAACCGCGGGTAGATGCTAGTTCACGTATAAATCTAACAGATGGATAAGACAGTATCAGAGTGAAAGTCAAAGACAGGATATTAAATACGGGAAGTACAGGACACAATACCGTGAAAGAGGACGACTCATCAGGAGACAGCTTATGACTGATTAGATAAATAGATTTTATTTATTTATTAACAGCCTGGTGTCTCCCACTACTGAATAAAGGAGAGATATATATTCTTTTTTTATCTTCTCCTATCCAGATAGATAGTGGCTTAAAATCTCAAACCATTTAGATTTTTGGAGACCTGAAACTTTAAACTGAGCATAGTTATAAAATACATTTTCTGTCTAAAATATAAGTAAATTAAACTTTTTTTTTAAATTTTTTTATAGATAAGATACCTTTAGTAAAATTTAGGAGTGTTTTTCTAAGTAATGAGACTTTCGCACATACCTTCCTAACATTTTCTTTTCCGTTTTCGAAACTAAAAATTTTTGGATGCCTTTTATTCTATCCTATGATACCTACTTACCTTTGACCTACATCGAACGTTAATTACCGAGCTATTATGGCAGCTGTAAATATATAAGTAATCATAAAAGTCAAAGCACGGCTCCACTTAGACCATTCTAAAGCAGTGTTTAAAAATAAGGAAATCCTTTCAAAGATTTCAATCCAGGGATTTCATTTATAACATTTTACAAATTAACATTTCGTATGAAACTCTACTGTAATACTGAAAGCAGGATACACCAAATTTATGCACATGATACCCTGTAAATTAATTATTCCGAATAATTTTTAATGGGTTTCATGGCTACAAATGGCGTTAATAATTATTACTTAAAATTCATTTTGAATAATAATTATTATTAACAGGGAAAGCATTCTTATAATAAAAAACAAAGATCTATTTTTTATTACTACGCAAGATCTACAATAGCAACTAAAAGAAAAATATAATATAGCATATTATTTCTTAAGGTTGTGCCAAATTAGTTAGATGGATGCAGTGCATACTGCCTAATACCGATTTCTAACTCTGCCAGTATATTTCTTCGTTGCGTCGTGATATGTATAAGATATGAATACTAGCAACACTCACGCTTTACTCGCGTAACTCCGATTCTATAAGGCGTAACGTCATGGTCTATTCAACAAATACCCATAGCCGTCCTCGGTAAATGGACACAATAAAAAAAAATCTATTCGGACCGTTCCTGAGAATAGCGCGTACAAATAAACTCTTCAGCTTCATATTATCAGTATAGGTAACCGATATAACCCCACTATGGTTCAAGCCTTGTCAAGGCGGTGGGGCTCAGTAGCCTGTGGTGATCCGAGACACCTTGGCGAAGCCAATTGAACACAGGAGGTGGCAGCTCTTTGTACCCCTCCTATAAGAAGAGGGGACTAAAGAGCAAGAGGTGCCGCTTTTTGTGTGGCCCGCCCATAGTGGAAAATTTGGGTGCACATCGGATCAAAAATCTGTAACTTCAAGGTTTTTCATCGTATTGTATTGAAATTTGGCACATGTATCTGATATACAAAGATTAAAAAATATACTTTTCTTCAATGTATATTAATTTTAGGTGAAAAAATAAGTTATATGTTTATTTTTCATAAATAAGTTCTAAAATGAGATATAATGAGATATAATAAAATTGAGAAAACTTAAACAATTATTTATCATACAAGCATAATAAAATATATGAAATGATAAAATCGTATAGTACCTATCTATTCCTCACACCAAACTAATTGATCTCAGATTAGACAAACCTTATAATATTATTGGTTTTATACAACTGGCTTTTAGTTACTTATAATTTTATATATAATTGCTATTATCCTCGCTATTCAGTCGCAGTCGCAGTGTAAATGTAGGATCACCTTCAGGTACCACCTTCAAAAGACTTAGTGCCTCTTCATCAAGATCCTTCACATTTCTCACATAAGGCTTTCTTAGACTTGAAATGTATGAATCTGAAGTATATAGAAGCCCTTTAAATATGTCTTCATTTGTGTAGCTATACGGGAACATTTTCTAACATGGTGCAGGCACATTTTTCTGTAGTTTTTATTGCGCGATTTTTGTACCCCTTCCGACAGTTGCCCAATAGGAAGAACAGAAAAATGTTTGATCACGTTTTCTTCGTGTAAAAATAATTTATGCACGGAGGATCGCATGTAGGATCAATCATAGTTACTAACATAAATTCGCAGTTTCTGTTCGCACTCCAAATATTTCGTAATCGATCATCATTCCTGAAGATAGAGCTTGTAAAATAATATACAAGCGTTTAATCAGTGTTTCATCAACAGCTGTGTTTCAGAACAGTTAAGTTCGCCGAGGAAGTGAAATTATAAAAGAACCTTCGTGCTGTATTTCCATCACTTGAGTTTCCACTTAATTGACAAGGTTAGTCGATAATTAATCCCAGCTCTTCCCGGAAATGTTTTCGAACTTGAAAATTCCTTCTTTACTTTTTTCAATTTCTTTTTCTTCGGTTGTATCAGACCAAGTCTTAAAGTAAAGATTGAAGCAAATGTGTTCCATGCTGCGAAATCAGGCATTCAATGTGGATAATCCATATTGGTAAGCACTTTCATTTTCAGGTCTAGCAGTCACTTTTAATCTTCTACAACTACCTTAGTTTTTTTCAGGAGTTTCTTTACAAAATTCAATAGAAATGGATCTAAAATAACGATTCATATGTTCGTTTTTTGGTACTGGGTTTTACCAAATAATGGCCTTTGAGAGTTCATCAATTAATCATTAGATTAAGGTGATTAATTGATGAACTCCCATTAGGGAACTAATGAAGTAACGAACAGATTGGCATCTGAAATAGTTTCCGATTTTTCAGGCAGTTTCTCCTTGTATTGACTTTGGCCAGATGAACCATTCCCGTTTACAGTAAATGATAAAATTTCTGTGTTATTCTGTCAGTCTCCGTTCTCTGATTCTGTTGATTTTTCTGATTCTGTTGAGTCTGAATCAATTTTTAAAATTCTGGCAACTGTGTGGTCGAGTAATTCTTGTATGTCTCTTCACTTTAGCATAAGAACATGTGATTTCGATTGTAGAAGATGTGTATAGCAAGTTTATTTTATTTCTTGTATTTTGTATGGAGGAAGCATGGTACACTTTCTTTCGTTGGTTAAATTTTTAGGTACACATACTGTGCTTTAGTTAGATCCAAATCAATAAAAGCACCCGATGCTTCTGTATCAGATAAAATCTTCATTTGGTTTGACTCTTTCCATGTGGAAAGAGTCAAACGGCTGTGTAGCCGTGAAAACTTTTGTCTTTTCACTCTCAGCGTTTCTAAGCTCTTCAACAAGTGAGCCTCTGCATAATCACCTTGCAAAAGTGCGTTACAAATTACTTTTGTAAATTGTTTTTGTAAACTGTGTCAGCGGTCACCGCAAAAGATACCGAACTATCTACTCCGAACTCTATCACGAGAGACGAGGTAAATGTGAAAACCTTCGACGAAAAAAACGGGAAAAATGGGGCATATCAATTTTTAAGTACTTAATCAAAAATATAAAGCATATTAAAAAAGTTAATATCTAATTATTAAGAACATGAAACATCCCTTTTTCAAAATGTATGTAACCGCATGAATGTGCCAAATACTATTTTCACAATATTTATTTGAATTATGTGTAAGCAGACATTTGAATGAGCTATCCGCTACGTCATCATACTTCAACCAAAGAAAAAAAAATGTATGCAGTTTTAGTACAAAAGGATGTCTCTGATTAGGATTATTTGGTTATCAGAGCATCGAATGCAATAAGTGTTTCCTTCAAATTATTATATTTTTAGAACACATTTATGATATTTTTTTACGATTATTATCAAATTTTTATATCCATATTTAGTAGGTCTAAGACTCGGCTATTCTCTATTTTTTTATAATTACAGCAAATTTGTTACAATAAATTTTTATACTACAATTACAACAAATTCCATATATAAAGGAACAATGTATGTTTGTTATTCTTTCACGGAAAAAATGATTAACAGCTTAAGGTGACTCTTGGCAGATACAAATTACAATCTGGAACAAGATAAATGATAATTAAACAAATGGTTTCTGTAAAATTAAAAGATATATTTTTATGATTATATCATAGCAAGAAGTTCCTCATCATGTATGTTTAAAATATATATTAAAGAGAGGTACTTTATTGTATAAGGACGCAAATGAGCAGTCTCAGCATTCTGATAATCAACAAGGCCTAAAAATACAGACGTTCTTCCTCTTTCCCTTCTCCGCTCCAATGAGGCACCCAAAACTCACAAGCTGCCACACGAAACACGCCAGCATACCTGACACCTTGCGGCGGTAAGATGTACCTGAGCAAGAGAAGCATATGGATATGCAGGGTTATGCTGGCCCTACTCGCCAACACAGCGTGGCACTATCTCTAACTGAGCAAGTATATTAGGAATAAGCAACAAAAGAAAATGAAAGAAATTACAAAGCAATCTTACTGCGATGTTCCGTTCTTTCTCTTGAGGAATAATTATAAAATGTGTCAGGGAAATATATAAAAAATAATAGGATAATCTTCTAATAAATATGTAGGGGCATAGTAACGTCTGGTGTAATATAACATTAATAATATCTGTGGACTTATCAAACCACTTTAACTTAGCCCTGCACTAAGTACCATATGGAACTGCGTTACAAATACTTCACAACAGAAATATATTTAATATATTTTTATAATTTTAAGAAACATTATATACTTAATACGAAAATATATATTTAATTTAATATTTCTATTAATTTAGGAAATTGTACATACTTGTAGAACTAAAAATAAAAAAAAATATTATCTGTCTTTTTTATACGATTGCTCATTGTGTGTTCTCATTTTGGCGACAAATCATTGTACAATATTTTGCGATATTAAAATAGAGTGGGGTCATAAAGCGAATAGAATCGCTGTGATTGCATTACAAAAATAGGTATGGAGCCTAATGCAATTTTCATTGGTTTATATTTCTGTATAATTACTACACTGCAAAAGTAATAAATTTTACACGAAATTCATTCCTTTTCTTTTAATTATGGCAAGAATGAGAGTTTAAGGTTTTTGTTATAGAAATACATTTTAAAAAAATACTGATCGGCCCCACCACAGGTTCCCACCGCTGCTATGTTTGAGTCTTGTTAATTTGCTGCCCGTAATATTCATAACAAAATTGTTTGAAAGCTCGAAAGTTTCCCACGTTGTCTACGAGATCGCTATAGTAGATTACTCCAGTAACACTGCGAATATTATCAATCATTATGCCTCACTCCACTCGCCAATGACCACACTCCCACAGGATGTAATGTGCAGTTTGTTCGTATTCGAATCGTAATCGAACCTGCGACCTCCGGCGTAATACGCGGATTAACTTAAAAGGACGTTAGAGCATATCCAGCCGGTCGTCAAAGTATATAGAATGGATGGATGCGAGTAGCAGGAGTTCGGTCGTCTTGACGATCATTGAAAGTGGTCTATGTCCAGCAGTGGACCTATGAGGGCTGATAATGATGATGATAATGTACATATGTACATGTTGGTAATCTTGGTAATGCCAAATGAGGTAGGCCGAGAGGACCAGGTGCCATATATAAACATATGATATGTGAGCTTCAAGACTGCTAATCTCTTGCTACTGGTATCCAGGCTAATTATAAGTAAGCTCCACTTCATTACAGTATAGTCACCCCCAATTTTAACAATTAATCTACAGTGCCCGTGAACTGCAGGCAGCATATAAGCGTACCATCTAAAGAGCTATGCTTTTTATTTCTTGCACGATACGGTCCAAAATCCGAAAATTTGCAAGGGAACCAGGGTAACCGACATAGCTCATAGAATCAGCTAGTTGAAGTTGGGGATGAAAGGTTCTCTAGTGGCGGCCCCACACCGGAAGGCGGAGTGTGGGACGGCCTCCTACCCGGCGGACTGAGGACTTGGTTAAGGTGGCGGGGAGCCACTGGATGCAATTGGCTCATGACCGTGACCTGTGGCGCGCTGTGGGGGAGGTTTATATGGCAGCTGTGGACGCCATGCGGCTGATAGTGATGATGATTATGATATCAGTGACTTATCAATCCACGTCGGTGTTACGTGAACGACTTTTCCTGTCGTACTTATTTAAATCGGCAGCATAAAATATGAGTTCTATTTGCTTCTTTACTCATTATAATACGTAACAAAGATTTTCACTTCGAAGATAAAAATAATAAAAGAATAAACGGCAGATTAAAAAATGTATTATAACGTAAACGGATTATATACCAGAGTAAAAAATATGCCACGGATAAAATGGAAATTCGTTTTAAGCCTTGATTCTTACATTCTGCTTATGACAGCGGACAAATCGAAAGGAGTTATAAAAATTAAAATCCCTTTGCAGGTCAGTGTTTTACATAAAATTAATGCTTCGTTTCAAATTGGATGTGGAAAAATGAAAGGAAAAAGAGCAAATCTTTTATTATCAGCGGTAGATTAACTTAACGATTTATCTCATCACAATATATTAGGTCTGGGCTAGGGCTAAATGCGTGACGGAATAAATTTAAAAGATCGATATTAAAATAAATTCTTGTGAATCCTAATTGATTAATTCATGATGACTCAGAAAGAGGTAGTGCCACGCATGTAACTACATCCTCCTATGCAACGGAGTTGGGCAATCGACTGAGGAAGTAACTCTCACTCACATACCGCCGTAAAGTGACATCTTCAGTGTCGCGTTTCGTGCGGTTTATGAGTAGTCGGTGGCCCATTAGGAGGAGGGGGGGGGGCGAAAGGAGAGCAGCGCATCGGCATAGTAATTATGTGGATGTTCATGAGCGTCGGTAGTTATGAATCTCAAAATCAATATTGACATTTTAAATGTAGTTTCCAAAAGGCAGCCTCCCAGCTTCGCCGCTTTTTCACGAAATATGGCAAAAACTCATTGATTTACAAAAGTATAAAAATCACAAATTCATGGTAATGAGAACAAATTAAATTTATGATAGAACAACGTGTGTCGGGACAGCTAGTTGTCACTAATTTCTACAGCGCAATAAGGGCTGTACTTTTATATTATTTTCACAACTTTGGTTACATTTTCGAAGTTTCATAATGGTCAAGCCTTTATAGAAAGTGTTATATAACTATGTTCATTACAAATAGTGTAGGATTCTGATGATAAAATATTTGTTTCAAATCGGTCCAGAAGTTTCGGAGCCTATTCAATGCAAGCAAGCAAACAAACAATCGAATGTTTCTTCGTTATGACTTTAGTATAGACAACGGCAGCGTAATGCTATAAGAGATTTGTAATTTTTGTGAAATATGTTTTATTTTATATACGCTTCTAACGAGCATTCTAATCTATTTTATATACGCTCTAATCTCAATAATTCTTATACAAAATTGCTGCCTCCCTACCTCTTTCCGCTGCAATAGCCCGCCTGAAACTCACAAAACATGTGATATCTCCATTCGTATATAAGAATGGTTCATGAATCAAACATAAATGCCTGTGCTCAATAGAATTTATCATAAAATGCTTCAAACACAAATACAAAAAAGGGTGAACAAAACATCATTTTTCAATGCAACCCTCTTCAAAAGTATGTTACAGCTTTATGTGTCCTTTAAAACAAATTATGTACATTTCACCTAATTGTGTTTGAAGGGTGAAAAAAGTTTTCTTCTCCGCGTTTTTTGTTCATCTTTGTTCAACAGGCTACTGTTTTTTTTTATATTTATCATCACTAAAAGCATTGGCATCGCAAATTTTGTAAGTTAAATTAAATATAATACGGCGAAGCTCTTAGGCTGACTTCTGGCGATATTGAACTGCTTGGATCTGATTTACGCATGTCTGCATCTCTTTTTTGTTTGTTTGTTGATGCGTGGAAAGACATTCATGCGCCTGTCCTGGTTGAAGTCCAGTGGAGTGTGGGACTCGTGACATTTTATAGTGCCCATTTCCTAAGAAGACGACCGCGAGAGCCATCAGTGCGGCCTTTGGTGAGGTGCCCCGGAACTTCAAATCAGCTATATACCTCGACCGCTAGTTCACCTCGAAGAGACCGAGGCCTCCTCTAAAGAAGAATGGTCCCGCACTACAGGGTAATCCCACCAGCTTTTTGGTGGTGTAATGGGGTCAGGTTGTCATTGCCGCCCCTTGCCTAATGCGCAAAAGCGTCACCTCCTCCTGCTCTACTCTCCTCGGTTCCAATGGCTTCGTCCAAGGTATCACGGCAACTGAGCCAGCCCATGACACGAGTTTTTTTTTATATAAATGTTGTACTAAAACTTTAAATACATATAAATTATTTTAAAATTACACTTAAATTATTCTTAATTCAGAATAGAGATAATGCTAAAATTTGTGCAAATAGTTTGATAAGCTCTAACTCAAAATTCCATAATCAGTTCTGCTGAAAAGTCGCTCCTTTCGTGGAGCACCGTAATATTACGTGTAGCTGTTCAATATTGTAAAAATATTGTATACAATATAGTCTACTACTACTAGTAGCTAGAAAACTTTTGATTATTTGTGATACAGAAAATTTAAGCATGTCTGAACTTACGATGTTTATTTGGTTATTTAACAAGGCCGATATTATTTGTGTTTCCTTCAGTACGGAACACAGTGATAAAGGTATTCAAATGGAACATTAAATTAGACCTCAAAGCAGCAAGATACATCAAGTACTTCTTCAGCTAATCGGAACTAAATAATCATAAACAATAATATTTAAAAAGTTGTAAGAAGAGGGAGTGTTGGACAAACCCTTACCCGGTGAACTGGCGACTTGATTAAAGTGGCGGGAAGCTACTGGCAGCACGTGATTTGTGATCGTGCCTTGCCCACGGTCACTGTGGGTGATGTCCAGAACTATGCGTCGTCGGGTTAATGATGATGATAGTAAACGTGTTATAACATTTGTTAACTTTTTTGAGCATTATTACAATGATTCTCTAGAAATCTTTGAACTGTCATATTTAAACATTGATTTACAAAAAATACCTAACCAATCTACAAGATTCCCGTAATGTACCCGATATCACAAATAAACTATATGAGTAAAATGCAACATACACCTACTGAGTACAGTGAGAAGAGGAAAGTCTTCAATTGCTGCGTTTTTCCACCTGGTATAGACTAGGTACTAAATCAATATATCGTAACGGATGATCTTGTGAATGTGGTACTATGTGGTGTGGTAATCTAGGTACTGTGGTAATCTTGTGAATGTGATATTCATTTTAAAACCTAAACCTCGTAGGTTTAGGTTTTGAAATGAATGATGGTCGTCCATTTCTGGACATAACATTAAAAATGGCCCATATCTGTCGCCGGATGGAGTTGGAACATCTTCAACTCTAGGGGACTTGAAAAATCCACCGTAACCATAACTATTTGCTGAAATCCACTCTCGTGTGCTTTGAGTGGAGTTTCCTATTAATGCAGGATTTTTCTGTTGAATCAGCTGCCACATTAAGTATATTCTGACCGACCCAACTAACGCCTCATCAAGTAAAGTCTTGTATCAAAGACGGGCAACGCAATTACGAAACCTCTGCTGTTAACAATGTTTGTATGATCCGGAGATCGTTCGACTTTCGGTGACGAGACGGTTTTGATCGGATTGTTTGTTTGTCATCCATATCTATCATATAAAGCTGAAGAGTTTGTTTGTTTCCTTTGTTTGAATGCGCTAGTCACCTGAATTTAAAAATTTCTTTTGTGCTAAATAGTCAATTTATCGAGGACGGCTATAAACCATGACGCTATGTCTAATAGGGCTGGAGTTACGTGGGTGAAACTAGAGTGATGCTAGTATTGAAAAAAGACGTATCTATCCTTTCGTCACCAACATCTGTTGACCTTAAGACTGGTTAAAATGACGTCGACTCTCGGCGATAGACATACATACGTCATATGAAAAATCTTCTGGTATTAACAGTGCATTTTATATACAAAAAATTGCAAACAGCCAAAACATTTAACGATACAGCTCCGCCTACTGGCGCTTCTTCGTCCTTGAGACTGTATCCAATTATAAATACATGAATAAACATTTCTGTTTCGTACGAAGTAGGATGCTATGAATATTTTTGTACAGAAACTGTAGTTTGGTCCAAATTTATACTTTACTAATGTCCGTTTCGATTCTTTTTTTGGATTTGGTTTTGATATTCTTTACAAGAAATTTAGTTTCGGTTAGTTTGTGTTCTGGACAGAAGAATGAGTAGATATTCTTTTCTTCAATATGCAAAATAATCTAAATTTGATATGTGGACTCACAATTGCTCTGGGCTCTTTTTACCACAGCATAGGAATGTAAATCGGGACAAACGCGCAACCGGAGCATCTTAATGACAACCAACGCCCATAGTTATCTGCATTGTTGTTGTGCAGATGCGTGATCCCCTTTCCTTCTCATCTTACCGGCTACTCACATACCACATGATACGCCGCAACATAGCTAGCACATAATGGTAAAAAATGATACCACCTATATAGGTGAGAATTATATAGATTAAGAGAATATTCTCTTAATTTATATACAATAGTATAAAAAAATTCTTCCGTTACTGAGCGACTTAATGGCTGACAGACATACAACGCACAGCCGAAACTACTGCACCTATTTCATATTTGGTACAGAGCTTCCCGTTATTATATTAGTCAGCAATCAGAAAGGATTTTTGAAATTCAACGCCTAAAGTGAAATAGTGGGTTGAAGTTTATTATATGGAATTTTACCATGTTACGCGGTTGTAATGGCGCTGCTAGTTTTCCCTAATATTCCATAATTCTGGCGAAGAATTAATTTTCTATTAGAATACATAAACCCTATGAAGTTGTACTTTGTACTCCGCAGTTTGCTACAATTTATCTATATATATCAAATCTTCGTACTGAAAAAAATTTCTAAAATATGATTTTATTCTTCTCAGAAAAACTCATCAAACGAGTCAGTATTTTAACATAACAGATCTTTACACAGCTAATTAATTAGACTACCGGATGAGTCTACGTCGAGTACACGAGAGTGCTCATACCGGCCTCGTGGTCTGTGGTGCCCGCAGTACTCGAGAGCTCTCATGCTAGCGATAGGCGAGAAGTAGTTCACTTAGTAACTACACACATTTCACTACAATTTATACTATTCATCATCATTATCAGCCCTTATCGGTCTACTGCTGGCCATATGCCTCCTTCAGCGAACGTCAAGACGGCCGATCTCCTGCTACTCGCAACCGTCCCGGACCAGCTACTGCGCGGTGATCGTCCTCCCACCTGGTGGAAGGTCGACCTTTCACCTTTCCTTTTTTAGGTTCGTTTTCCTAAACGCGGCTTCCACTCCAGAATCTTGCTTACTTTACTACCTAATTTACTTGTTGTTCCTAAAAAAATATTTTGTGAGTATTTTTAATTTAATTAAGAAATTGCATTCCAGAAAATGCCTCCTCGAGGAACTCGTCGAGTAATTTCGTACAGCATCCCCAGGCGATGACTGGTAATAGGGAGCCGCTTCCGGCGATTCCTTCAATCATTGTTAAATAAATTTGTTTCGAAATATACAATTATATTCCAAGTTATTATTAGAGTAAACTTAATATCAAATTAAGACCGGATGAGGCGGAGAGTGGTAATTCGATTTTCAAAGTTAGCTGTGAGATTCATCATATTTCAGATCGGAGAGCATGGCTCGGTATAATTCTCATCCTTATTTTTCTTCTACATATCACAAATTACTGATAAATCGCGATTTCAATTTGTACGACCTAGTGGTTTCTTTTTCGGGCTTGCCCTGACTATGATTAAAATAATAAATACACTTTATTATAATTTCTTTGTCTGTAGTGTACAGTGTTTGCTTCATATGATATTTAGCAACCCACACTTTAACAAGCCATTGTCTTAATTAACATTGAAACGTATGGGTAGATGGTAAGGTTAGATAGTTCACATTGTCTTAATTAACATTGAAACGTATGGATAGATGGTAAGATTAGATAGTTCACATTGTCTTAATTAACATTGAAACGTATGGATAGACGGTAAGATTAGACAGTTCACATTGTCTTAATCAACATTGAAACGTATGGATAGACGGTAAGATTAGATAGTTCACATTGTCTTAATTAACATTGAAACGTATGGATAGATGGTAAGATTAGATAGTTCACATTGTCTTAATTAACATTGAAACGTATGGATAGACGGTAAGATTAGATGGTTCACATTTTGGAGTTCTTAAGTTTAAATTAAAGGTGCTCATTATGATAAAAGTACTTAGTGGCCAGCAACTCATTTTATTTTTTAATATACTCCAAATACCTATATTGATATATTTTATTGTAAATGCTATCTCCATAATTTAGTTCAAAAGTAAGGATGGGTGCCTCTATTGCACGGCCTCGATGTCGCCAGCGACAGGACACCCCGGCGACTGGGAGTTCCGTCCTAAGGCACCGGACACGTATTTGTTGACTACTACAGACCCAACCTCCACAGGTTGGGTCTGTAAATGTCAGTCGAGGGACGACGTGGCTTGAACCATGGCCGGGATCGTGAGGTGTCTTCGTGAATAGTTTGGTGACATTTGGTCACCACATTTTTTAAAGAGATTATAGTTTCACAATGATGATGATTTGTAGCTTACAAAATCAAATTTAATGGCGATTAGCGTGATTCTTAGACCGTTACCTTTACCGCCACATCTTCCGAGCACAATTCGGTAAGGACATTTCACATCCGCTTTCACATTTTATGTTATTTTCTTTATTATAATTCTTTCAATTTGTGTCATTTGAAATGCCTTTAGGCGATACAATAATTGTATGTTAATGGAGGTCTGACCAACCGCAATATTTTATACAAAATGTAATGAATCAGAATATGATACACGTTACAGGAAAAATACATAAAATATTCACAGCATGATAAATGATGATTGGAAGACAAATAACAACGAAATTCATAATAGAAATGTAAGAAAAAAACTTTATAAAGAACATTCAACTTTTACTAACAGCATGCTTCGATTTTTCAAACTTCTAATCAAGTATTTATGATGTAAAAAGGGTTGTGTGGTATAAAGTAGAAAGGCGATCTCCAAACTAATTTCATCGTCTTCTGTGGAAGCATTCAAGACAACATATAGTGGGCTATGGTATAATGAGTGAGTAACAATGCTACTAAGTTTAATATCACTATTCAATATATATTACCTATTATCGTTGAACTTTTTTATGTTATAATGAGATACTTTATATAAAACTAATGCACAGCCGAAACAACTGTAACCAGAAATTTGAAATGAGAGAGGTTAAAGAGATTACTTGATGTAAGTGAGCACTAAAAAAACTAAAAAAACTTAGATATAGGGTGGTGAATTCTGTGATATAGGGTGGTGAATTCTGTGATATAGGGTGGTGAATTCTGTGATATAGGGTGGTGAATTCACTTAGGGCTACCAAGCACCATCGCAACGAAAAAAATAGGATCATGGCCAGAAGTCGTTATGTTCGTCTTTTATCCGTTGGAAAAATGTTACCGTAGTGTCAGGAATTTATGTAATGGGTTTATGGCTGTCCTTCTACACGCCAGCGCTACGAGCCATTTTCATAACCTTTACGACGATGTCGTCAACTTTTTAATAAAAACGACGGAGTAAACATGTAGCTCGAGTCCCGGATCAAAATTTATATTCTTCTTGGTCTTGCACAACTGCCGGAGCTGTTTTGGTAATGGATTGACTAATTTTTCGTGGTTGTTAGCGGCTGTTGCTATGAGTAATATAGTATAATTTTTCCAATTTATTTTCTACCCAACCAACTAGAATATCGTACGGACACTTCATTCAGATAAAGTCTCCCTGGACGTCCCTTCTAGTCTAAAATCATAAATATGTATTCATATATAATGATTCAAAACCATTCTAAAACTAACAATTTGACCTGAGGGAACTTTACATAAATAAATGAAATCCTACGCATACAAGTTCTGGGTAACGCTACACCCTTAAATTTAACCTTACCTAATCAAATTAATTATAAGGGAGGGACCTCTTGTCCTTTGAAGAAGGCTATTCTTTTATATAAAGCGGAAAAACGAGCCTTTATCTTAGGGGAGAGCTATTAAATACGCTCTTTAACAAAATTACTACGCCATTTTCTTTTTTGTTTCAGAGTTTTATCATTTTGAGAGTTCCGTAGCTCATGACAGAAAACCAAACTCTCATAATTTCGTTACGTCTGTCTGTCCGTGTGTCTGTTCATGCGTATATCACAGATATTTTACTCTGTGATTATGGATACAGGCTGTTTGAAATTTGGAAGGTTTTTGAAAAATAAAATGATTACGGTTAGCACTCCACGCATGTAACTGAGCAGGTCTTTTTTACGAGAGTGTAATCTTGTGTGTGTCATTCAGTAGCTATTTTGAAATGAGCTTGAGCTTTCTAGAAAAGTTTTTGATTATGCTTGTTTTTGAGAGGTAATCGCTTTGAATGAATGAATGAAGAATGAAGGGAGTTAGGATTTTAAGAGAAATATGTGAGGACCATGATATATGGCGCTCGGTTCGTTCTGCCCGCCCCATTTCGGAACCGGCATGAAGATAATATGTTGCTGCTATTGAATTTAGTGTATTACAGTAACTACTATAAGAGTACGAATGATGATGAATTTAGACTCAGCTCTCAGATCAACTGCGGAGGAAGAATAACGATGACCACAACAAACAGTATCTGTTTAAACCCGACATGCATTAAATAAAGGGTAATGTTTTTAGAGGATTTGTGGTGTACGGAATTTCACAAGTAATAAGAGACATTAGAGCACTCTGCAAAGATATCAAATGGCAAATAAATGGGGTCCAATTTTGCATGTATTTTTTAATATTTATTTGTCACTGTCGTATAAGTTTGTCACTGTCGTATAAGTTTGTCACTGTCGTATAAGTTTGTCACTGTCGTATGTTTGTCACTGTCGTATAAGTTTGTCACTGTCGTATAAGTTTGTCACTGTCGTATAAGTTTGTCACTGTCGCATAAGTTTGTCACTGTCGTATAAGTTTGTCACTGTCGTATGTTTGTCACTGTCATATAAGTTTGTCACTGTCGTATAAGTTTGATACAGGTACGGTGATGATCTAGAAGACGCATTTTCGGTTCAATCTCATAAACGTCTTAATAAGCTCCATCAACATCTGTTGTATTGTATTCAATATCGTATGCATTAGTATCTTATCGTGAAAATTCATTTCAATGCTAATTAAAGTAATTATTTTTTAACATTTTCATTTCTGTCAAGGGAGACATTTCATTTTGTAGTTATGTACAGTTACATTGTTAATAGTGAAAAGTAAATAGGTTTTATTAAAAATAAAATAAGTAAGTAAAAATAAATATATTACTTGCTCAAAATGTAAAGAAAACTATTACAAGTTATCAATAAACGAGCGGCTGGCTCAGTTGGTAAGGTGGCGGTTACTCTTCGTGTTACGCCAGAGGTCGCTGGTTCGAATCCCTCCAAGGTCATGGATGTTTATATGTGTTTTATATGTATTTCCATAATAAAAATTCTTAAATATCTAATATTTCTTAAAACTATAAAAATATTAAATATATCCGTTTTCTAGTACAAGTAACACAAGTCCTTACGGTACTTAGCACAGGGCTAGGCTGACGTGTTGTGACAAGTCCTCGGATATCAGTGAACTAGTGGCTAACGCATCGGACTCGGATCAAGGTTGCATTTTTATAGGGCCCTTACGGTGAAGTAAAACATCGTGAGAAAACGTAGATTCGTGTATTGGAATTCGACCTAATCTAGGAATGGGCCTGATTTCCCCTCCGGGTTGCAGATGGCAGTCGCTCTGTGTAACAACAGGCGCCCAAACAAAGCTCCTAGACTTACGATCCCAGTATCATCTTACATAGGAACAGAAGAAGGTTAGGTTGAAAAAGAAAATACCAGTCTTACTTCATACAATTTTGTACTGTCTCCTTGGAATTTAATTTCAATCTTCATGTACTTTGTACGCCATGGGCACGTATTTTCATCTTAATACTCTGTTACAATTTTAATTTAGATACATTTATTTCATCCTTGTACCTTCACTATCACAATCATGAACTAAGTTTTTTATATGTGACAGTTTATGACAATGGTTAGCAATACAGTTTTTAATTAGGGTTTAGTATAAAGTGTGGGTATGAAGTTTTATCTGGGTAGTTGCCTGAGACTCCTTTACATATATAATTGTTCCTCCAAGCCTCAACTTCAATAGTTGAAGATTACACACATTAAGCCTTACAGTCAAAGATGACAGATATACTTTTTTATAAAACATCCAAGTAGCAAACCATAATCGCTACAACTTTTAGTTCATTGGAGAAAATAAAGACATCATTCGCATGACCGCATGTTTTTATTACATTATGCTAACACGAGACCTGTAAGTTTCGTAAGGTGTTATTTCTGCATTAAAGCACAATTCCGCTGGCGTGGTATAAGTCTCACCCACGTAATGCTGATCAGAAATAGTACCAATGCTACCGCGTTTCGTGTTCATAATATTCTGATGGTGGTCCTTTATAGAATAAGGAGTAGAATAAGCAGTCAGAGTCTTTTATGATTGCTGAGACCCATTACGGGCACAATTATTACATCGTTGCGTTGCC
>JAFELO010000726.1:407721-423423 GCA_017140195.1 Eumaeus atala
CTACAATAAAAATATTAAACATATATTATTTTTTAAATTTATGAAAAGATATTTAATACATTTCCGTTTTGTAGTACCTGTAACACAAGTCCTTACTTACGGTACTTAGCACTGGACTGGGCTAACATGGCGTGATAAGTCCACAGGTATTATTGTTATTATTATTCTTCTCATCATTATTAAGCTCTAGGATGGGCCCATGCTAGATACCATCATCCAATGATTAAATTGTGGCCAACATTTGATTTTTACAAACATGCCCGCCGTCGGAGACTATGGTAATGACAAAGCCTGACGTCTACGTATTTTGTTGCCAATTACCATCAGGTGTTCGTTTGCCTCATCAGAGAAAAGAAAAAGCCATAAAACAATTTTGTTTATAAAAAGTGCGTTTATTGATTTACTATTATTTTATTTCTCGTGACTGCCTCGTGGTCTGGTGAGCAACACAGTGGTGGGGTCCTGGGATCAAGTCCCAGGTTGGACCAAAGTGTGAATAGGATTTTTTGAATTTCTAGTAACAATCAGGAAGTTGGTGGTGTTACACTCCCATGCCTCGGACAGCACGTCAAGCCGTCGGTTCTGATCCTGATTTCTCTCTGGTCAAGTCGGACTGACTTCCCATAGGAATAGGAGAATGAGGGAGGAGAGAGTGCACCTATGCCTGTGCACACACTTGCGCAATATGCCAACTGCACAGGATATATTCTGTGCAGTTGGCTAGTTCCTATAGAGATGGCTATCGTGATCGAAATCGAGGTCAATGTTTGTTTATTGAGGGACTACATAATATCAGGATTATAATATTTCCGGATATCATAATCATTAACTGAGTGGTCACCTTTTGAGGAATTATGTTACGTGCACTGTTGTGCATCTTCCGACACAAACACTCAGCAGAAGTAATTCATGTTACATTTTGGCTGTAATCCCAAAATTTATATTATTTCTTTTTCTTTCTATTTTTTTAAATTTAAATTT
Source organism: Eumaeus atala (assembly GCA_017140195.1). Lineage (NCBI taxonomy): Eukaryota > Metazoa > Arthropoda > Insecta > Lepidoptera > Lycaenidae > Eumaeus > Eumaeus atala. The sequence goes on from JAFELO010000726.1 coordinate 408,703, forward strand.
TAACTAAAATGTTATAGACCAAATATCTTTTTATAAATTATGTGCCGTTATTAGTTATTTAAGATTTGTACCTGCTTTAATATATATATATATATACTCGTTACACATTGAGTGTTCAGGTAATGGAGTGCCACAAACATTTTAAAATTCACATTTCACACAAACAATCTAAAATTGTGTCAAGTTGATTATCTCATACATTTGAACATCTACGACGGCATCACGTGAGCGCGAGGCATCTCCCCGGTCGTGCGGCTTAATTCCAATATGCAGCATGGTACTTACTACCTCTTGCTAAAATGTATCATTTCGAAAAGCATTAGTGCCATGCTAGATTGCATTGCGTTATTTGTTGTGTCTTGTCTTCATCACCATTGGCTTTTATCTGTCAACAGCCAAATATAAAATATATTATTATAGTGAAAACAAAATTAATAAAGCCATCTTACATTAAAGTTACTCAATTCTTTTTATTAATATATAATTATATATTTATATATAAAATATTCCAGGACGTCATGAAAATAACAGAAAGGGTTTTGACTTCACGGTTTCAATCACCGGTTTACAATGGCTTTCATAGTCAACGATCACGTGACGTCATTCGCCGCTACGCTACGGCCGTTAGATGGTATCCCCGCTTACTCAGAAAATACGCATAGCTAAACGTACTTTGATTCGCATTAAAACTATTTGCAATTTCACAGAAAACGCTGGCGTTTGGCAACAGTAGCACAGAAGCTGGCAAATAATTTTCATATCTATTAGTTTTCAGATTATTTCAACTTCCTATCCGTACTTCTTCACTTGGCTGTACACAATTTATAGAAGCGACTGAAGTATTTGACGTTCTTCAGTTTAATACCTTATTTGTAATCCCACTGAAAAAGTTTGTTTCAACTTTAAATTTCAATTCCATATACCCACTTTTGTGTTTTCACTCTGTACTTTTTGTTTGTGATTGAAGAGTGTTAAGATCAAAATTTGTTTTCTTCTATTATAATTTTAGTACATTGATTTAAATAATAAATATGAGATTAGCTCTACTTTAATTTACATGAAGCGGGAAAAAATTATGAAGATATTAAATAATATTAACATCAGTTTTTTCCTAACTGGAATATTTCATTATTTTATTTTTAGTATGGAATAGAAAGAATATAACGTTATTGGAGTACTATATATGGTTCGTGATAATATTGGGATAAAAATTTAAAATATACTTAGGTAGTGATTATATACTGGAGCACCTTATGTGATGTACGTTAGTATGGTATTGTGAGGTCACATTCAACTGCACCCATCTATGCTGCGCGCTCTATGTTCCATGCGGGACAGACCGCTACTGTATGATGAGCTTTCTCTCGCGAGTCATCACAATGGAGACATCGCAATTCTTCACGCCTCACCAGCTCACACAAAAGACGACCAAAACAGCTATGTCTAGTAAAAGCCTGAGTGAGGCGAGAAGTGAGAGCACCTTTGATGCGATCACACAATTCCTGGAAGACTTCTAACCTCTCTGCCCACATCTGTTGTGATCGATCCAGTGAGGATGCTCTCCAATTTCTATCCTCTTCTAATGTTGGATGCCCGTGCAAGCTCTCTCTCTGCCAAAACACTTCTGATAGTGCCTTCGCTTTAAGATCCCAAGGGACGCTACCAGCGATTACACAAGCAGCGTCTCTGGAAACTGCGCGATACCTACGAATTGGTCTAGTGGCCTTCATTTTCTGCAACCGCTCAATAACGAGGCGGTTTTTGGAAGAAATTTCATCGGCCCACACTGGTGCACCGTATATATATTCGCCTACAACCAAGAGAGTAACAAATTTGGAAGAAACCACGCCAAACTCCCAGCTACTCGAGACACTTTCAAGGACTTACGCTTGAAGTGTAGTTTAAAAGTCCATCGGCTACCGAGGTCAGTACACAGGGTATTTCATCGTTCTTCCTAATTCGATTCTCGTGTCTCATCTTCAATTCCATCACGATTTCCATTTCCTGAGGAGGCGAATTTTGAGGCCTATGAAAGCAAATGGCCTTGGATTTTTCTAGGGCCACACGTAAAACAAGACCTCAAATTCGGCGCACAATCTGCGCGACAGCCGCGGTGGCGAAGATCGATATGCGACGGTGTGTAGCTCCGCGGGCGACAACTAAGATGTCATCCGCGTGGCAAATAATGGAATAAATTCCAGGCCCACGCAATACCCAATCGTATCTTAGGTTCCACAGGAGAGGCCTAACGCGGACCCCTGTGGAACTCCACATAACAACCTTCTTGTTTGCCATTCTTCATCTTGAGTTGGGAAGCCCTCACTGTGTACCGATATGTAGTCAGCGATAATGCTTCTTAAATATTTCGGGACCGCGTGGGAACATAATCCCTTTTTAATAGTTTCCCAGGGCTGGAAGTCAAATGCATTTGCAATGTCCAGTGACACTGTTTGAGAAATCTCCACGTCTGCAGTGGTGCGCAGACGTATCACAGTGCCGATAGAGCGAGCGGAACCCAAACTGATTAGCGCTCAGATATTACTAATACGCATCGTGATGATCCGTTGCAGCAATATAGTAGCTCCATTTGCACAATCGACAAAACCAACATTTATTCTTTCGCATTTGCAAAATGGGTTTGCAAAGTTTAGAACTAATTTAAAGCAAACAGACATCACAGGTATAATTAAATTCGTCGAGAGTAAGATGCTTAGCAGGCATGTTACAAATCCCCATTTCTGTTATAAAAATTATATGCTTACCTACTCAGTGGGTTAAGAGTAGGCTTTGTCACAAGAAGACGTTCTTTATTCTAGCCAATTTTCTACTGGTCTCTTGGTCGGGAAGTGCTTAGCAAGATCTAGGCTTCGTAGTTTCACAAAAAGAACAAGTACTATTTGTTTTTTATAGTATATGAGAACAAACTAGCAATCGGAGCCTTTTTACGAGTACATCGGCACCCATGAACATCGGCATAATCAAAACAGTTGCCCTCCTTTTCATCTCCACCCAATGGGCCACTGGATACTCACTGACATTGACTAGATCTCAAAATAAAACGTATCAGACGAATGGATTATCCATCCATAGTTAAGCACATAAGTTAGACATAGATTGAGTTCAATTAAGTTAGATTGAGAAATTATCCCCACCACGGTTCAAGCATTGTCCTAGCGGTGGGGCTCAGTAGTCTGGGATGAACCCAGGCGAAGCCAATTGTACCGACTGCGGCTTGCACCGCTCTTGTAAGGAGAGGGTAATAAAGAGCGGGTGGAGAATCGCTCTTTGTTACAAAGAGCGATTTTCCACCCGCTCTTTATCATAAGAAGAAGGGATTAAGGAGCAAAAGAAAGCAGCGCTTTTGCACACGGGGCAAGGGGCGAGGATGGGAACATCACACCATTACAATTTTCCAAAGTTGGTTGTCCTGTAGCACGGGATGACGGCATCTGTGGATGTGGAGTCGGTCCCTTAGAGGGCTGACTAGCCGTCGAGGTGACCTGATGATTTGTTGTTCCGGGGCATCACACCAAAGGTGGCCTTGATGGCACTCGCGGTAGTTTTTGTGGGTATCCGGCACTTTAATGTGCCGCAAGTACAACACACCACTGGACCCCAACCAAGGCCAGTGAAGATGCGTAGATGCGTTTCTCCGTGCCAACAAAAAGAGGGTCCACCACGGGGAGGTTATCCAACCAATAACACCCCATCCATACCAGGTCTGAGCTGGCTAATGTACTTACAATTTTAATTTTTTTTCAGTTTAGATCTTTAATAACCAACTACAGAATTTTTAGGGATTACTTGGTAACTTAAATAAAGTATTTACTTTAAACTTATTCCCCTTGATTTGATATTAAAAATCTACACTAATTTTAAATTATTTCTAACATATTTATTGCTAAGAGCGCTGTTACACGTTGCGCGTACTGCATTATATACTGTACACATTTAAAAATGAAACGATTAGATCAAAATGACAAAAAATCATCATGCATAATTTATTATGCGGGAAGAAAATTAAAATGGCTGTGCGCCAGGAATGCATGCATAAAGCACTGCCCGTTCTGCCACCGCGACGTAACGACATGCGGCGATAATACAGTATGACACCGAAATACAATATTGTTGAATGTCCCCGCAGTTGCGCTCGTAAAACAACGAGTGCACCTGCGGGAGTTATTCGTTTAAGATCTAAAATATGTATTACTTTTCTATAGTATAGCCCTCTGTACTATAAATTCGGGCAATCGTAGTTTGTGTCAATGCATTCATGAGGATTATAAAGAACGTAAATACATTGCTTTTAGTGTCTTTAATTTACAAATAAAATTTATTCTCTATAAATGGATTTTGTTAATTTAATGTAGAACTCATATATAATATCTGTTCAGAAAATTTAATTTTCTTTAATATAACGTTGGCAATATTCTATTTAACAAAATAATAATTATTAAACAATATTTAATACTATATTATCTATATAAAAATATAAATAAATGTAATTGCTGTATAACAAGATAATGTTTATCAATTCGAAAACTATACATTCAGATGAGATTAATTGTTAAGCATTAAAATGAAATACAAGCACTCGTACGATATTACCAGATGAAATTGTATTATTTTTTAATCATAAAGTATGAACGTTAAGACCGGTGTGTTCAGCAAAGACCCGTCGATATAATGATTTCGAAACGCACTTAAAATTTAACAATGCTCACACCCAGCTTGAAATTTTTATTCCTACATATTCTATTTCGTTACGTCTAACATAAAATATATCCTTGTATAATTTCTATTCACTGATTAGAAAATTTATGTCCGAAAAACAGAATTATATGTGATAATACCTGTGTTATGATATGTAAATGCATTTATTATATATCTTTATATTAATCCCCTATTTCATGTTAAGGGAATTTAATGCGTATGTTGCATTTATTGCAAGAATATCTAGTTGATACAATACAAAACCCTTTCATTTTGGAATTATATGACACTAGTTGTTAATAGGTAGTGCCATGCTGTATGTGACGAGGTATGCCATGCATAGTGTATGACACCCACATCCTCCTAAGCAACGGAGTTGGGCCGGCACGACCGGGGAGGTACCTCTCGCTCACATAATACCGCCGTAAAGTGACATCTTTGACATCTTCGGTGTAGCGTTTCGTGTGATTTGTGAGTAGCTGGTAGCCCATTGGGAGGAGGGTAAAGCATGGGCAAAGTAATTACGCGGATATTCATGGGCATCGGTAGTCGTAGAAAGGCTCCGCTTGCTTGTTGTTCTAGGAAAGTTTATTAGCGACGAAAAAAGTAGCGATGATGTATTTTGATTCCTATCAAGTTTGCATACAGGGAGTTAATGAATACAAACTTATTAATTTTCAAAATTAACCCTCAGCGCCTACTTGCGTTCTAGATGTAAGTTTTTCAACATCAAATATATATTTGTTTTGTTTGTTGTTGTTTTTTTTTTGTTTTATATGTTTGATATGTATATGTGTGCCGATGGTAGAGCACCTAGCGCCTTCATTTGCCGTATTCGTTTGTTAGGTAGATGTACGTACCTACACCTAGATGCAGCATCAGATATATTACATGCATGTTTCGCAGACGTGTGTTACTGCTCTAGCATCGGATATATTAAGTGCATGTTTCGCAGACGTGTGGTTGTGCTCCAGCATCAGATATATTACGTGTATCGCTTGGCGAGCGTGTTGGGGATCAACAGTATTGGAAAAACTTTGACAAAAGGCTGGTGTTGCCTACCCCAATTCGGCATTTTGTAGTTCCATCCATCTCGGGATGGTTTGACCGCCGTTCTTCCGTTGACTGACTGCGATGGTGGTGGGTACCACACAGCAGGCGGTGAGGTCGTCACTTCCCGACGCCTATAATATTAAGTACTTACAATATTTTATGTATCCCGAGCGCTTAGTTTTGTATTGGATTTATTCTATAAGAGTTGTTATATCTAGACAAGAAATAGTCGTTGTGGCTTGGCTCAATATGTATTGAGGGATTTTTGACGCCCATAGAACTCTTCAATTTAAAATATGACTAGTGTGATATTGATCTTTTATGATAATTCAGCGCAACGCTTTACAGCGCTTCGCACATGGCGGAACCATAGGACAGGAGACGTTGGTACAATAGTATATCATCCTTATCGGTCCACTGCTGGAAATAAACCTCTCTCAATGAACGCCTAAACGACCGATACTATGTATAGATATAGTATATACCGAGCAACATTTCCATAGATACAATTAAACAAATTTTACAGATATTTAGAGAACAGTTTTTATACCTTAAAGGACTAAGCAAATGCATCTGTCGATATATGTGTGTAGATGGCAAGATAAACATCGAAAGAACAAGATAAAAATAATCATCTCTGTCCTATTGGAAAGAAGTGGTGAAGTATCCCATATTCGGGATACACAATCTTTTCGGACTTTTTACAAATCTGTCCAAGAGCCAAATGTCGAAACGGTATTGTAATAAAAGAAAAGAACAAAAAAGAATAACAAATATTTTCTAAAAATCTGATTACCTGTTGGAAAAAAACGTAAACGTAATCCTCTACCCGCGATCCTGTAGAAGGCCCTCACGCCTACGTGACTATCCGAAGAGCTCTCACCTCTGAAAGGTATTGGCGCGAATGGCTCTTTCAACCTGTACACAATTCAGATATAAACACCACAAAAGGTACTTACAATTACAAATATATATTAAAGCGTACATTTTATTGAAGCCATAATTATGTCCTAAGTTTACGCGAATGTTACACATTACAATAAAACTACTTTTTCGGATTTTTTTCGCCGTTTATTTAATAATTTAACTATCCCGACATTTCAAAAGCTTTGATAGCAGATAACCAATATTATAAAGTGACATGCTATGGTCAGATTGATCGGGTGTTATCCGGAGGTGGTGTCAGTATTATTTGCGACCGAGCAATTATTGTGGATGAAGGACGACAAGTACAGTATAGCGGTCGCAGCACTGCGATAAGCACAATTCTTATGCAGACATGTTACACTCTTCAGTGAGCCACCGCAAACTCATTAACGGCACGAAACATGACTGTATAGCTATGACTTCACGACGATATCGTTTTGGGTCGTTTGGGTCCCGAGAAAGGGGTCTAGGGTACTATATATACATTGCACGAGGTATACACTATCTCCTATGTCTCCTAGGTACCCACGACGATGCGACAGGACTTCCGATGGGAGATGGTACCCACAATCAGAAGTAGACTATATCTGTCCCCTTTCGAAATCGATGCAATGTTCTGAGCATATTACTAGAGACATAATGAAAGGATCATTTTCCTGTCTACGTCGTTTGTGAAGCCCTAAGGGACGCCGGGAGCGGAGGTGATAACAGCAAAGTGTTCTGAGCGACAAAGGGTTCTGAGCGACAAAGTGTTCTAAGGATAATGAAATCGCCATGATTTGGCAAATTTTAATTGACGAGGAATTGATTTGTTTGTTTCAACTTGCGTGGGTTCTTCCCTTCAACCCACAATAGGAGTGACAGCTGTCGGTCATGGCTCTCTATATTAAACTTCTGTGGAAATATGTAAAAGATACTAAGTTCCCACTTAGTATCTACTACCTCCCGGTAGTGGTTGACGAAATTTGCATCCGGCAGGCTATTATACATATCTGTGGACTTATCACACCACGTTAGCCTAGTCCTGCGGTAAGTACAAATCTAACTGACAGCACGACACTGACAACAACAAATTAGTGAATCCTCATTAGCCTGGTGCCCTCCACTACCCGACAAACCTCACCGAGAGCACGAAACTGAGCTTCTTTTTTTGTTGAGCCCTGGGTGGGGTACAGTGCTAAGTGAAGTAAGAAGCCGAATACTCACAAAATCGACAAGCGAGTGTCCTCCGTGCCGCCTATGGTGGGGCGTTCCGGAACAACTGATCATCAGGGCATCTGGACCGCTAGTCAACCTTCAAAAGGACCGACGCCACTTCCACATATGGGGTTGTCCCGCACGACAGGACAACTCCACCAACTTTGGGACAGTGTAATGGGGTGAGGTTCCCATCCACGCCCCTTAACCCGTGCGCAAATGCGCCACTACCTTCTACACTTTTGTCCCCTCTTCTTATAAGAGGGGATAAAAGTGTACACAGAGCGCCACCTCCGCGGTTCAATTCGCTTCGCCCAAGGTGTCTCGAATCACTCCAGGCTACTGAGAAAAAAAGAGAGAAGATGTCTCAAACCAACTGCTGGAAGTGACTGAAAACTTTTTTTTGTTTAGATAAAGTCATGCATTTTTTTCTCAAGGACCCTTCAATCTCTTTCATAATTTACCTACTTTTTGAGTAAACGATGTGAAAATATGTTATAAAACATTCAAGAGGGTAGAAGGCTAAACAGTGCCTTTATCAATGGCCGTGTCGCATTAAATATACACGGCGCTCTCGACGTAGTTAATAGGCGTTGTCACACTCTAACACGTCCAAAAAATGGAACTTCCACACTTCACGGAACTAGACACTCCGATAGTAACATTGGAAATAGAATTTGAATTTTTGCACAAAACGTTCCAATTTTAAAATCGTCCACTCCAACAGGACTTCAACAGATTACTTATGTAATGGAACTTATATTTTTTATTTACATCGCTTAGATAATCTGTTGTTTAAAGGTGTATATTCGTGGAACAACGCTATTTGCCATTTAGGAATTTAATTTCATCCGCTGTAAAAGGAATAGTGAATAATGTACAATAATTTCAAGGAGGTATATTTTTCTGCATTTTGAGTGACGTCCACAGTAGGTAGTAGTATTCAATTTAATTCCTTTCCTTCAAATTTTAGATGTATATATAGACGTAGGCAGGTGGATCCAACCTATCTATCGATTCTAAACTAATTTACATATTACTTTATACTCGTTAGCGCAACGCAAAAGGGGGATATGTGTTTTAGGTTTATATGTATGTATGAACAATAACTGCCACGTGATCTAGTGGTAAGCGATCCAGGTTTACGAAACACTATCAAAGTGTAGTTCTAATAGTCATTGATGAAAAGAATTTTTTGCAAGGGGGGGGAGTCGCTGGATGCAAGTGATTCGTGACCGTGACCTACGGAGCTCTCTGAAGGAGATCAAGTGATCATCATAGTAGGAGATCGGTCGTCTTGGCGTTCATTGAAAGATGACTATGTCCAGCAGTAGACCGATAAGGGCTGACGATGATGAAGACGATCTAACTGGGCTTAGCCCGTCAATAAATTGTTGCCAACTATAATCCTCAGCTGTATCCTCAAATCTTCCTCCAGATTACCCATTGTTGAAAAGCATATGTAATGATAATGATGATGAAAAAAATTAGTCTGTGACAGTTTTAGTATTATAAACAGGCCGCTTGGGAGCCGACTGTATGTGTTTTTTATAGTATAGGAGCCCTCCTAGGGAATTAGAACCTTTTACGACTACCAAGACGCCCATGTACATCCATATGATTACTATACCTATGCGTTGTACACCTCTCCTCCCCCACCTCCCATGGTCTACCGGCTACTTACAAACCCCACTAAACGCGACACGTGTCACTTCACGGCGGAATCACGTGCGTGACATATACCTCCCCGGTCGTTCCGGCCGCTGCAATGCAGCATAGCACTACCTTTTACTAAATGTGTTATGTTAGTATCTTAATAAATCCAACAGAATGTAACACTCCATATCACGCCTCAAATACGTGTAAATAGAAATCCTGACGATAAATATTTACATTCGAGATTTGGTACTCGCGTTCATTGAGATCGACAGCACTTCGTCATCAGCATCAGTATTGTTCAAACTGTTTGGCCACTGCACAAAGTGATTGAAACATTTGGTAAAACAGAAAATGACTTTCACCATAATCAACAGCCAGAGAACTTTCATTCCCAAAAATTGGCTACCCCAGTGAGCGCAATCTCAAGGTCACAAGTAGCTAGCATCCAGCGGCTCTCCGTGACCTTTACCAGGACATCAGTTCATCGGGTGTGAGGCGGCCAATGTGAGCGTTGGCTAGAAATCACGTTAAATGGAATCAAAAAAAGAAGAATTTGTTATTAAAAATCTAAAAAAACATAAGTCAACAATATTGTGTTTGTTACGTTAATATTGTGTACTTTATAGCGCGATTACATTTTATTTCGAATGAAATTGTGCTCAAATTTTCTTGACATTCTCAATGGGCAAATCTAATATAGAGACTTGAACTTTTATTTTCACTCAGCCATCAAACCTAAGTGGTTTGACTTCTTTACACTCTGTAAAGGCACTCGAAAACTTTCACATTCATGCTGAGCTCTTCAATGAGCGCCTACACACCTCTTCTATATTTCAACGCATCTAAGTACTTTCAATTTTATTTCTTGATAAATCCGTTGTAGTTCGGTAATGGAAATTTATAAATTTTAAACGTTTTACGGCAAGAGCGTTTGTAAATGTGGTGACGTCAAGTATCTATTCTCTAAGAATGATACCCGATATACGTATATTATCTTGATTAGGTTAGATAAATAGCTAGTGACGAAAACATTGAAAGAATCATAGAGCAGATACAGATGTAATTTAAGAGGTAGTGCCATGCTGAAGCCGAATTGAGCCGGCACGATTGGGATGGGATCTCCTTGGTCAAATCATACCGTTGGAAATTGAGGGCTATGTAACGTTTTATGCGGTATGTGAGTCGCCAGTGGCCCATTTGAGGAGAAGAGGAAGGTACCTGCACGTCAATTATGCGGATGTTTAAGGACGTAAGTAATCGTCAAAAGCCTCCGATCGTTGGTCGAACGTTCACCAGGCGGGAAGACGATCTCCGTGCAGTAACCGGACCAGGATGGATGCTAGTAGAAGAAGATCGGTCGTCTTGGCGTTTATTGAAAGATGACTATGTCCAGCAGTGGACCGATAAGGGCTGATGATGATAACGACGATCTAACTGGGCTTAGCCCGTCAATAAATTGTTGCCAACTATAATCCTCAGCTATATCCTCAAATCTTCCTCGAGATTATCCATTGTTGAAAACCACATGAGAATCAGTTTAGTAGATTTTGAGAAAAACGACCTTACAGATACAGACAGTCCTTGGGGACCGTATTTTATAATATGTATATAGAAAGCGTAAGCCATTTTTACACACTGACACATAGTTGGAGGGTGTTTTATATTCATAGCCCTTCGAGCGGTATTAAATTACTAACATCCCTCAGCCTGTTCTCGTAGCGACTCACGAGACACGTAAGAAGTATATTATACTAATCCTCTAACAAGTTAATTTTATCTAATGCAACCCTTTACGATATAATATGTAAAGTCGTTAGGGCTGTGTAACATGAAACATGCCTATATCCTACACTCGAGAAACAATAATATTTTTGGAGCAGTCCCGTAAAAAGGCGTTACAATTGATGTCTCAAGTTTACGAGAATTTCACTCATTACAATAAAACTATTTTTACGAATTTTATCGAGGTATATTCAATTATTTAAGTGGCCCAACGTTTTAGAAGCTTAGCAGCAACCATGGTAACAATAGCATAGTTTTATTGTAATGAGGCATCATTATTTTACTGCAGTAATGCATTAGTGATTTTCAGTTACATTCATGTATACGTGTGGAATTACACCCACTTTAGTTTTAATTACTTAATTGGCAGTTAAGTACCGTCGCGCTGACGGGATACCGCCGCGCTCCTTTAATGGGCTCACTTTAACTTTCAGCGAGCAATAAAAAGATGCTGCAAGTTCATAAATGGTGAAAACATGAAATCCATGTATTATTAGTTACTAAAACAGCAAGTTAAAAGCATGGTACATCAGGACATCTGTCATCTCAGCCCACCCGTGACCATGGTCGCTGTAAAGCTTCTGAAACGTCGGGCTACATAAATAATTTAATAAACCGCGATAAAATCCGTAAAAGTAGTTTTATTGTAATGTCTAACATTCGCGTTCAACATTTCTAAGCAGAGTTGAAGCGACTGATTGTGATTTCAAAACTTGTATTGTGCAGCTTCTTATTTTTATGATATTAATGTTAATTAAGAGGTAATCACATTGTAAGAGGTAGTGCTATACTCATCGCAGTCGGAATTCTATCCATGTCGGCCGGTACGCCCGGGGAAACGCGGTGGTACCTCTCCTCGCTGCCAGGTTCAATGTCGCTTTTCGTGCGGTTTGTGGGTAGCCGGTGGCCCATTGAAGGAGAGGTGGAAAGGAGAGCAACGGATCCGTATGATAATAGTATTATTAACTCATCAGATAGTACTAGACGTAAGTTAAAAATACGTTAACATTTTTTATCTTTATCCCTCCATTTCAGAGAACACAACACCATGGGTCAGAAAGCATAAGCACAGGTAAGAAGTTACCAAACACCACAGGTAAGAAAACACATAAATTATTAAATTATATAAGGTAATTAAAACAAAACCAATAGAAAAAAAAAGAACAAGTGATTAAAAAAAATCAGTAAACATTATGAGCCTACAAATACAATAAGTTATTATGGCCGTATGTACTAATATGCTGACATTGGTGAGTTATAAGACATTTGAAGGCTACAATAATTTGGAGCACTTAATCAAAGATGTTATATGCAAAGTCACCGTTTTTTGTCTTTATTACAATTATTATTCTCTAATACACTTACTAAATATTACTGATATCACACTATACTACATGTTTAAATCATTGATCAATCATCGAAGCATCTAAGTAAAGCGGAAATTAACTATAGGTTACATAATTAGTGTACTTACTAAAACGGGAAATAGATATGTTACTTTTGCCTTGCTCTTTTGGTACGAGTGATTGGAGCTGCCCTTTTATTCGCTGGAAGTTGTACAAAAGACACATGATAACAATCAGCCGCTGTGCCTTACCCTTGTGGACTCTAAGAAAGATTTTGACTCTATCGAAACCTGGGCTGTTCTGGGAGCCTTACAGCGATGTCAGGTCGATTGGGGATACGACGAAGTAAGACCGAAGTATTTATATGACGCTGCTTGTATGTCCGTTCTGATTACGGGAGGTCAAAAAAGGCCAATCCAATAGCATCAAGGGGATGTTATTTCCCCGAAACTGTTCACTATATGCGTGATAAATATGAACGGCGAGTACCACTCACGTTTCCGTTTCGCCGACGATATCGTTGTGTTGGCCGAATCGTTGGGGAGCTTACAGGAAATGTTGCACAGCCTAAATGAATCCTCCCAACGTACTGGCCTTAGGATGAACTTGGACAAGATAAAGGTCACGTTCAACGAACATGTTCTCACTAGGCCGGTCAACGTCAATTGTGCTATTTTCGAAGTTGAAGAATAATACGTCTACCTCGGGCAACTATTGTAATTAGGCAGATATAACTTCGAGAAGGAAGCCGATAGAAGGATTTGGTTGGGTTATACAACATTCCGGAAGCTTTGTCACATTCTCACGTTGCCAATACCGCAGCGCTTGAAGACGAAAGTTTTCAACCAATACGTTCTCGCTGTGATGACCCATGGGGCCGAAAGATGGCCTCTAAATTTTCGACTGGTCCTCAAGTTTGCGATAACACAACGGACTATTGAACGTGCTATGTTGGGTGTTTCTTTGTCTGACAGAATTATTAATTGTGGCAACGGGCTGGTCACACAGTCAGAAGTACAGATGGCAGGTGGGCTACTTAGGTTCTCGAGTGGAGGCTGCCTTTAGGAAAACGAAGTGTTGGTCGACTCTTCACCAGGTGGGACGTTGAGAACCGGCCTGGGATGAATGCGAATAGCAGGAAGGAGATCGGTCGTTTTGGCGTTCGATAGAGAGAGAGAGGCCTATGTCACAACCGAGAACAGTGGACCTATAAGGGCTGATAATGATGATGAATGATGTTTTAATTATTAAATAGCCGGATGTCTCAGAAGCTTTACAGCAACCATGGTCACTTGTGGACTGAGATGACAGATGTCCTGATGTCATAGGTTGTTAAAAGTAACCTAAGAATTACAATTATTTAAATGTTCCGATTAACGCAAACAATACTTATTATATTTTACTATCTTGAGGTGTTATATTTAGTTTTTGATTTGATTATGTTTATCACTGGGTCCGAAGCAGAGAGAAGAACCCAGCCAAGAAGGAATCGGTGTACCCTAGAGAGGATTTACTTTATCAAATCCAATGTAATGGCAGGCGCCAACTTCAGCATGTTCACAAACCGCAGATTTTTCATCTGCGTATTTACTTGTAGTGACACATCATTACAACAAAATAATTATAATTCCTCAGGTATTTCTGATAATTTATGACAGGTCTTATAATAAAACTATTTTTATGAATTTTATCATGTTTTATTTAATTATTTAACGATGTTTCAGAAGAATTACAGCAACCATGGTCACGGGTGGACTGAGATGACACCTGTCACAAATTATCAAAAGTACCTGAGGAATTATAATTATTTTGTTGTAATGATGTGTCATTACAAGTAAATACGCAGATGAAAAATCTGCGGTTTGTGAACATGCTGAAGTTGGCGCCTGCCATTACATTGGATTTGATAAAGTAAATCCTCTCTAGGGTACACCGATTCCTTCCATAAATGATACTTGCGGCTATGGTAATGACAAAAAATTCAAATTTCAATAGAGAAGATGGCTGGGTTCTTCTCTGTATTCGGCCTACGCTATTATGATGA
>JAFELO010000726.1:423429-464813 GCA_017140195.1 Eumaeus atala
ATATATATATTTATATATAAACTTGCAAATAATTATACATATAAGACCTATGTAGTCTTTATAGAGTTTTTACAATTTGTTGGTTTTCTCCCTCAAATATAAATTTTATCTTCGTAACAAATTATTACTTCAATGATTCTATTTCTTGTGGTAATTTCAATTTGACAGAAAATATTTTATTATATCTTCTCAGATTCACCATTAAGATTATGAGGGGATCGACAATTCGTCCGTTCCCTTGTTTGAATACAAGTTTTAAAATTTTCCGGGGGACCGTCCGATTTCCCACATGAGACATTATAACCATGTAGATGGTGGCGAAATCCACTTACTTGTTCTAACATATTGCAGAAGAACATATTTCTATATGTTTAATAGTTAGAAAATACGAAGTAAAACTGTCAATGCCTTGTTTGTGTTTTTGCGTGCAACTATCAAATTATTATTTTGTATGTTCTTTGTAAAAACAACTTAAACACATTCGAGTAAGGTTGTCATTATGTATGTTTCTATTATGAACATTTTTTAAATAGAATCTGCATTGTAGAAAGTACTTAAAATCATAGACATCAGGTTGGCATTGTGAAATAATATGTCTGAACATTGAGTTAGACCTATAGTTTATCGCCTCTAAAATCTGATGAATGAATATTCTAATATATTAAAATAAAAAATTAAATATTATTTTATAAGCAGTGGTGCCGTGTCGCATTACAGCTGAATTGGGCCTGCACGACCTATAAAGTAGAGAGCCACTTCCTCGATCGTGTCGCTCATATGAGAGCTCCTTATTTGAGAGTGAGGAAATCCTTCCCCGAAATGGAACACCGGCTAAAGGGAAATGCATCTGGATAGCACAATGTGTATGGGCGACAGTGGACATCCAGAGGCTCCGATGCCCTCCCCCCATAAACCATATAAAGAAGAATTGCTATATTTGGTTTAAAATAAAGATATAATAAGCTGTGTAGTCACGTTTTTATCCGGAAAAATTGTAATGGACAGTTTTCTACTCTCGCAGAGACGTAACGTAGTCCCGCTCGGTGACGAAGTACAGGGAACCGCACGGCATTCTTCAGGGCACTTCAGCCAATTAGGTGTATGAATTTATGAATAATTTCACTTTCTATTATTTACCAATTTTTCTCCTACCTTGCCAAAAATTCTTCGCTACTCTGGTAAGCTGTTATGACAAATGCAATAGCAGCCGCCAGTAGGTCAAGGATCCACCGAAAAGACAACCGTCTTCTCTCCTTTGGGGTGATTTCGAGCAAATCAGACAGAAGCCATGTTATTGTGGCATAGCGTCTAAATATCACGTAAAAGATCGATCGTATAACATTATATATTTGCGAGACTGAATACCTACGGGGAATTACTAAAAATATACAGTCCATCTGTACATGCTCTGATTAAGCTGCATGGACTGGTCAGTTATCTTATAAGCTAGAAAAAAAAAGAAAAATGAAATAAAATCGTAGTTAACTTAAGTACGTAAATTCTCCGTAATCAGCTAATAGAATGTAAGTAACAACGAAATGTAGTGAAATGTGTGTAGTTACTAAGTGAACTACTTCTCGCCTCACGCTAGCATGAGAGCTCTCGAGTACTGCGAGCGCCACAGACCACGAGGCCGGTATGAGCACTCTCGTGTACTCGACGTAGACTCATCCGGTAGTCTAATTAATTAGCTTTGTAAAGATCTGTTAAGTTAAAATAAAGATAATAATTATATATCTACCGTGTATGGGCTAAATACCTCCCGTCATCTTCTATTTAAGTATTAGAGGCATTTGTGGTGTCATTCGTGTACTCCACCTCCAAAAACACACCCATAACGAATTTTTACTAGTAAAATTTGCTCATAGCGCATGTCTGCACCTAGATTAGTTGCCGAATTTCAAGTTTGTAGTTTCTGAGAGGGTTGATTTCGTGATTGACCAGTGAGTGGTATCTCAGTCTATATATATTATTATATAAAATATGTATAAATGAATTATTGGCATATTTTATATATATTTGTTGAAAACGCAAGAAGGTCCCAGAGCTAAATCGCTTTTATTGTATGAAGCAAAAATGTACTTGTAATAGGACTCAGACTGAAGTCCGGCTTAGTGAAATTAAATCAGAGTTCATTCGCAGACGTGATGTCTCGGGTTCGATTCCAGGGTCCTACCAAACGAAGTGTTTATTGAGATATTTTAATTTCTTGTAACAGTACCGGAGTCAGCATTTGGCGGTGTTAAACCCTGGAGAGCACGTTAAGCTGTCGGTCCTGCGCCAGATTTATTTCATGACCTCGTCCCGTCGGGTTTAGTGTATACAGAAATGAAGAGTGCGCTTATTTCTGTGTAAAGTCACTATAGGCCGTCCTTCGACTGTTCTCCTAAAGGTCATTCCTAAATTAGGTGGTTAACGCTCATGGTCTCGATTTATTACAGTTCATATCATTTTCGTTGAACAATTTTTTGGTTATGACGATAAAAATATAAAATAAACGGTGGCACATTGAACACAAATGTTACGAAATGGACTTGATCTTAAATCAAATTAAAATACGCGGCGGCGAAAACTTTTTTCACCCTTCGAACACGATTAAGTGAAATGTACATCACTTGTTTACAATACTGCGACAAACAGATGAAACATTTGATTCATGTTCAATACATTTATCTCTAAATACACTGATGCCACTGGTGGTATATTTTAATGGATATTCGACACTATAATGTGTGGGATCGCTTCAGACCACAAGACACCTCTCAATGCTAGACTGCGTCAAGAAAAGTAAAATAAAAATGCGCATGATAGATAGCGCGACACAACGTACAGTCAACAAAATTTAATTGATATGTTAATACATCCATTCAAAGTTGTTTTCGTGTATGTTAAACATTTTAATTGGGCTTAGCAATCAATGTACTCGAATATTTGAAACTCTTTCTATATTTTAACACAGCCCTTAAAACTATACGTGCAAATGTATTCCTTATTGTTTATAGCCATATTGTTCACCAGTACAATCATCGTATAAGAAGCAGACACAGAGCACAGACGCTCGTTTTGATTGCAATGTCAACAATGGATTATCCCTCAACGAATAAAGTATTTTACACAAATGCTCACTTATTCTGTTTCATACAATAGTATAAAGTGATAAATCTTTCAGATAATCTACCACAGAGGATAAAAGATTTGCTCCTTCCCTTACATTCCCTCCACATCCAATTTGAAAGGAAGCATTAATTTTATGTAAAACACTTACCCGCAAAGGTATTTTAATTTTTATAACTCCTTTTGATTCGTCCGCTGTCATAAACAGAATGTAAGATTTTGGGCTTAAAATGAATATCCATTTATTTCTACGTATATTTATTTATATTATATATTTGTTTGTTATTAAATATATTGTTATTGTGTCACGTCCTGATCTGTAAGTAATAAAGAAATATTTGTGTCCTTATCACGAAGTTTATTCCGCAATCTTGCCTCAATAATTGGTAATCTTGTGTAACCATAGGAGGTGAAGTCAAAAATATATAGCACAATGTCTACAGTTTCTGTATGAATTCTATAAATAAGCAAAAAAAAAAAATAATCAAATTTCCTATGGAGTCCAATCATGCTTCGTCTAAGTATAAGTCAATTTAATCAAACTAACAATTTGGACGGCTTTGATTGCGTAAATTTTGTTTCTGTCCGTCAGTGCGAAGTTATTTAACTAGTCCACCACCAACTTTGTACACCGGCTCGCAGGTATTCTTCATTAAGGAAATGAAGCAGCTTCAGTTACTTTATTGTATGTTGTTACATACTACTACTAAATACTCTGTGTTCAGATCGGTCCACGGTGTAACTATGAAGCTTAAATTTAAAGCGTGGACGTGTAGGTCTCTGTAGTAAACCGCAGTACATTTTAGTTACGTAATGATAAATCCCAACTGGGATATTAACAGGGAGAAACAAAATGGTTTTGTAATTGTTCATACTATTTTGAAAAAGAATGTGTGCTGATCTTACGTCTGATCAGCCTTTAGCTACTGAAGTGGATTTAAGTTCATTTAGCAACCGACATACGAGTCCCGTACCTTACATTGTGTACATAAATCTTATTCATATTTTTATGGATGTCTGGTGTTTAACATGTGATAATTACACGTCGTGTCGTTTATACAATGTAAAAAAATATAAAAATATCTTAATGCTTGTGTTCATTGTAGTATATGGTCTTTTAGTCCCCGGGCCTCGGCTCAATCAATTTATTAGTGAGTGTAGTAATGACGGTGGGTGCTACAGCGCGTCTGATAGTTTACGATTGAAGATAACTAATACGTCAATTCGCATAGCGTGTCACAGGGTTTGTGCACTGAATTATCTCGTCAACAGTCCTTTTTTTTTTCTTTGCCCCAAAAAAATGCGTGGCGTTACCGAAACTTGGTTTATAAGAAATATTTATTCTTCAATCATTGGGTCAGTCGCTTAAGATTTTCATTGATACGCCCCGGTATCTCCTAGGGCATGGCTTGGAAGTGACGATGTTTCGTTTTTTAAGAAGGGTGATAAATCACTTCTTCAAAATTACAGATCAATTTTACTTCTTGTCCAAATATAGAAGTTGTTCTCAAAAGTATTGACGAATGGTTTCACCACTAAGCCAATCTTTATACCGCAGTAGGTTACTCATTAATGCAGACAGGTACACAAAGTTATGGAAGACATTCGTATGATATTAAGATTTTACACGGCACAATACACAGTATGAAAACACCACCACAATTGAATTCTACACGTCATAATATTGCATTTTTCGTCGCAATAAACTCGTGCACTCTGGCCCACACACGCGTATTGGGTCGATTGTACACACCGTTTTATTAAATTAGTCCACAAAACTTTTTCAATAAAATTGGTATCCGTATTGATTTGATTTATTAGTCACTGACAGTAACCGATGCGGCGTTGGTAATCAATCGGTAACAATGCTTGCACTTGATATATTTTATAAGGATGACGGGTATCTTCTTTAAGAACGCCATACACAGTACTATGCCGCACCCGCAATATCTCTCCAGCAGACCTGGTACTGTCCAGATATTTGTCGAAATGTCGAAGTATTATGTTACGAGCTTCGAATTTATTGTTGCTGTCAGCATCTATATTGCAGGGCATATAACTGCTGTGATCCCGTAAACGTTGTACCACTCGCATAAACATTCGGCCATTTGAAGGAATACGTTCATAATTCCGATGATCAAAATACTCCTTATAAAAGTGTAAGGCTTCATTAAAATTGCCTCGAGCCATCCCACAGGCCAAAACCTGTATGTGTTGTATGTTACTGTACAAAAATGATGGCATGACAAAAATAGAAACACAATATGAGTTGCTTGAAACACGCTAATCATACTTCACTTTATTAACACTCACAACTACACGTCCGCACAAATATGTAATTTGAATGCAAGTAAGAAATAAATTTAAAATACCTAATAACATTCTAACGAAAAGGTCCTTTTAAGGCTCGTTCACACGGGACTACGAAATTAAATTTCATATTCTAATTACGAAAACCAATAACAAACATCTACGGTGTGAAGAAGCATTATAACATTGTTTTAGGTTTGCGCACAAGATCAAAACGGCAGAAAATCTTTCCTGTATGAGGGCCCCCAAAAATATGTATCCTAACCACCATTAAAATAGATGACCGGTTTTCTTGTACACCTGTACATATCGTAGTTGTATTTTACAAATCGCCTTATAAAATTACTGATAGCCATTTTCAAAAGCACAGATATGTAATTTGAATACCATTAAATTTAAAATACGTAATAACATTCTAGGTAAAATCAAGTTTCCGATTGGCCGTTTACTTTTCCTTACACTCCCGCCATTGTCCGATACAGCGTAACTGTGCAAACTGCAAGTCAGCGGCTTCTTTTGAAAAATAGTGACGGACTCGAGCATTTGTTTTTTTTCAATTGATTTATTGTATTAGCTTCTGATGTTGAAACCTCGCTACTTCTCCACCATGGTTCAAGCCTTGTCGTGGTGGTGGGGCTTAGCGGCCTGGGGAGAATCTAGGCCAAGCCAATTGAAACGAGGGGGATCTTTGCACCCCTCCTATAAGAAGAGGGGGCTAAAGATCAGGAGGAGGAATCGCTCTCTTAAGAAGAGGGTACCTAAGAGCAGAAGGAGGTGGCGCTTTTGCGTACGGGGCAAGTGGCAAGGATGGGAATCTCACCCCATTACACTGTCCCAAAGTCGGTGGGGTTATCCTGTAGTGCGGGGCAACCCCATTTGTAGAAGTGGATTGGTCCCTTAGGTGGCAGACTAGCCGTCGAGGAGATATTTGTGGTTCCGGGACACCTCACCAAAAGCGGCACTGATGGCACTCCGGTGGTTTGTGTGGGTATTCGGCACTATCATGTGCCGCGAGTTCCAAACACCACAGGACTCCACCCAGGGCCGTTGAAGGCGCGTAAATACGTTTCCCCGCGTCGAAAAGAAAAAAAACTCGCTACTTGGTATTAAACATATTATGAATACGTATGTATTGGTTAGTAGGTTCTGGAGTAGAGGCCGCGTTTAGGAAAACAAAGTGTTGGTCCACCATTCACCAGGTGGGAAGACGATCTCCGAGTAGTAGCCAGTGCGGGATGGACGCGAGTAGCAGGAGCTCGGTCGTCTTGGCATTCATTGAAAGGTGCCTATGTCCAGCAGGGGACCGATAAGGGCCGATAATGATGATGATGATGCATTATCATATCAATTTTATTTTATTACTAAAACAGTTATTCGTCATTGGGGATATTATTTCATATTGATGACTTAAGTTTACGCGAATGTTAGTCATTACGATAAAACTACTTTAACCCGTGTCCACCCGTGACCATGTTTGCTGTAAAGCTTCTGAAACGTCAGGCTAGATAAATAATTAAATAAACCGCGATAAAATCCGTAAAAGTAGTTTTATTTTAATGATATTATTTCATTATTGATATTATTATCATCATTATCATCAATTGGTTGACGTCCACTATTAGACATAGGCATATTGATACTATATCCTTAAGAAATTTATTATGCGAAAACCAAATATTTAAATGTACCTATTATTATTGTCCTCATATCGTATACATTGTTTAATAGTTGTATAGGTTACAATTACTAAGATCCGTAAACTTACCAGGAGTGGATGGATAAGACATTACGACAATGTTTTAACTAGTATCGTCTGATTACGTACCTGTACATGGGCATTGTAATTTAGAAAGGGACAGAGAAATAGGAAATCAGGTGATCACCTTGACACGAGTGACCTCTTCACTTTATTACGTAATAGTAAACACTTTTAAAAGTTGCAGTACGCTAATGTTGGTGTAGAAGTTGCTTTTTCTTAAACAATGTGTTCATATTTTGTAAAACGCGAAAACACGTGTAGCAAAATCTTGTACTTTATACATTTCAAAAAAGTTGTACAATGAATCTGCTTAACAATAATGTGGATACCTGTGGGCGTCCTTAGTCGTCGAAGGCACGTAGCTTTATATTATTTGCCCCTATACTATAAAGAAATCGAATGTTACTCATTACAATAAAACTACTTTTACGGATTTTATCGCGCTTTATTTAATCATTTAACTAGCCTGACGATTCACCCACCATATCTACCCGTGACCATGGTTGCTGTAAAGCTTCTGAAACGTCGCAATCATGGTTGCTGTAAAGCTTCTGAAACGTCGGGCTATATAAATAATTTAATAAACCGCGATAAAATCCGTAAAAGTATTTTTATTGTAATGTCTAACATTCACGTAAACTTAAGACATCAATTAGTGTACTTGCTAAACAGGAAACAGAAATTTTACTTTCGCCTTGTTCTTTTGGTACGAGTGATTGGAGCTACCTCTTTATTTGCTGGAACGGGTGCCAAAGCACTGGGAGCACAAGCATCAATTGTAGGGCTGGATATGACTTCTAACTGCACTATGCTGACCACACGGTAGCAACACAGGCCCAGGGACTTCACAGGCCCAGGGTGGGGGTCCAGTGGTGTATGGGGTTCGAGGCACATCATAGTGACGAATACCCAAATGGACCACCGCGAGAGCCACCATCAGTACTACCCTAGGTGAGGTGCCTCGGAACCGTAAATCATCGGGACCACTCGACGGCTAATCAGCCCCCTAAGAGATGAACTCCACCTCCAAAGATAGGGTTGCCCCGCACACTAGACAACCCCACCGACTTTGGGACAGTGCAGTGGGGTGAGGTTCCCATCCTTGCCCCTTGCCCCGTGCGCAAATGCGCCTCCTCCTGTAGCTCTTAGGTACTCTCTTCTAATAAGAGGGGTACCGAGAGCAATTGCTCCTCCTGATCTTTAGCCCCCTCTCCTTATAAGCGGGGTGCAGAGACCCCCTCGGTTCAATTGGCTTCGCCTGGGTTCGCCCCTGGCTACTAAGTCCCACCGCCTCGACAAGGCACGTACCATGGGGGGCAGATGGAAAAAAATACTAATGTAACCTATTACTAATAAGCTCGTGACGTAAAATTTGATGCAATTGCATGACTCCCATGTGAAAGCTTAAAGCGTAACTTTGTACAGTAAGCGACAGTCGATTTCACTCCTCATGTTTTGTATACCGCGATTCTTATATTCTTTCTTATGGAGTGAACTCTAGAAAAGCACTGTTAAAAATAATGTTACACAAATAGTACACTTATGTAACTTCTTCTACGAAAAATAACGTACAAAGGCGTAATTTAAATTAATTATAACTATGCCGTGCGGGAAAATTTGTGTGTGAAATAAGTTTTCACGTTCCATATAATTAGAGGCTGACATCGTATTTTAAAACGACGACGTCAACTTTAGAATCTTAGTTCAGGCTGAGCTTTTCATAAGTACGAGCATTCATCTTTTATTTTGTAAATTCAAACTTTGGAAGTTTCGTAATATATCGCTATGTCTATTATAGAAATACTGCTGTAGTGTAGTGGTAAAAACGTCCAGCTGCAGATAATTACGTATGTTGTTTGAATCCAAGGTAAGACCGAAAAACTTTCTTAGGATTTTTTGTACAATCGCTTTGAACTTATTAAATGGAGCAGGAAATAAGTTCGTATGCCTGTCGTTTAGCTCAGCGTTGGATAACTTATGAAAAATATTTAAATATATAAAAACACATTAATAAGACTGTTTGTAAAACAAATTTATATGTTCCACTATAAGGCATCTTTTATTAATAATTTATTTTATGTTGAAATAAATAAAATGTAGCCTACATTTTAAGATATTTACGTATATTGTGTGCGATATTACATTTTATTCGGTCGGTTGGTTTTAAACTTAGATCGTTCATACGTCCTGACTCAAGATTTTTACACGTTATAAGGAAATGTTATCTAAAAATATATAGCCTTGAACCATCCTTCCGCAACAAACTGACACCTAAAATGAGTATGTAGTGGACCGATTGATAGCCGTGCTTTACAAATACCAAAATACATTATACACAGCAAAACCGATCAATGTTTTGGTTATGATACTTTTGTTAATCTAAGCAATAAGGGATACTTATAGAAAACAATTAGTGCATTCTGTAAAAATCACAATCTATATGCGAATGCCAAGTCATACGTTACTCAAGGTGACTCAAACCTCCTCTAACCCAACTCGAAGAATGAACTCGCCCCAAAACCAATATTTAAATCGTAGCCAGGCTTTGATCGATGACGCGGGTAGTTCTCGCAAATGGAAAAAATACTTTTTTTTACCATTCCGGCGCCCTTTCAGTGTATTGGAACTTTGTTCAGAACAAAGTAAACGTGACTTCGAGAGGGTGTTAAAACGTGGATTGATTGCTCGGTTTAATAAATGTTCTTATTTTTCAATACCTTTTAACCTTTAAATTAACTTTCAACTTCCTCGCATCATAAAGGTTACCTAACATAGTTCAGCTTGATATAACAGATATGTATCTGAACTTCCAAAATAGGGTATCTGATGTTTCAGGAACATACTGCTCTTCCACAGAACACTAGCATTAAGTGATTGCTACATTAGATACGGCATGAGTCACGTAATCATGTCACGGGGAATCCCCTGTTATTCCTACTAAGAGTTCCTCCGGGAGTCCATGGACGTCGGTAGTCATTGAGTACGTCAATATATATTTGGCGGAAGCACGGAAGAATTCCATTTGGCTCCCCGTATTTCTGTCACCGAACGTGCACCGTGCGAGTCGGACACTACCTGCCCGCAACTTACGACACGTGTGAGTGTCAATTATCCGGGGAAAAAAAAGACGTCTATATATTCTCAAAAAATGCACCATAAAATAACGACTATCATCTCCCGCGACAAATAAGCACCGATACTGGCGTAAAGTGATATGTTCGGTGTTGCGTCTCGAGCAGTTTATGAGTAGCCGGTGGCCCATTTGGAGGGGTACGAATCATCATAGTAATTATGTGAATATTCATGGGAGTTGGTAGACGTGAAAAGGCTCCTATGGTTCGTTTGCCCCCCTACCCTTAAAAAAAAGGACACGGAAGCACTTACATTATATTTTACAATACAATAAACGAAACAAACACAACATGAGATACTTGAAAGTTACTTTGTACCCGAGCAGTTATGAAGATCTTTCACTTGTGTTAATTGTACCCCAGAGCACCGAGCACGCACTGAATGTGTCACGGGAACCCGGCTCCTTCATTGTGTCTTGTGTGCTTTAAAGAGGTGTATCCTCTTATAGTAACGCTGAGCTCTTTAGTGGCTTAATGAAATATACTTATTGTATATGTATACTAAATCACATATGTACAATTACAATGGAAACTTATATCTTTACTCATTATGTAAAAGAGGTTATCTGTCTGTGTGTGATCGATTTTCTTAAAAATTACTGAACGGATTTTATGCGTTTTTCACCCAAGGATAAAGCGATTTCCGAGGAAGGTTATAGTGTATAATTTGTAGCTTGTTAGGTAGCAATTAGGCTCATGTAAACCTAGAGCTAAGCTAGGGTGAAACTAGGGCGAATCGCTTGTATTATAATAGAGTAAGGGATAAATAGTCGTCAAGGCATTCACTAAAAGAGGTACAACCAGAAGCAGATTGAAAAGTGTTGTTAACGTTGATGATGATAAAGAGTTCATATTTTAGATAAGTGTACGTAAAATACTCATGTAATTTATTTTGTCACACAGCAGCGACTATCTTTATAGGCCTATTTTGAAGCTTACGGACACTGGACTACTAAACATCATTGACAATCTCTAGAGACGCATTAGAGCTGATACGGGAAGAGTTACAAGCACGTTATGTGGCGCGCGGCGGTGCGGTGACAATATACGCGCCAGCTCCCCTGCGCAGAGATGTTCACGCTTTTGTTGTGTCATATATTCTCCGCGTACCATAAGCCATACTTTAACTAATTGTTAATAATTATTATAATAAAACTACTTTTACGGATTTTAGTAGCCTTACACCAAACATACATAACACCAACGAGTGGAGTTAAATAATTAAACAAATCGCAATAAAATCCGTAAAATTAGTCTTATTGTAATGAGTAATATTCGCGGAAAGTTAAGATATTAATAATTAATTGGAAAGTGGAACGTCTAAGAGTCAGTGATAGAAAATTCATTAGGAGTTCATTGAGAAACCCGGACAGTTCTTACGAGCGAAGACAGGTGTCGATCACAGAGGCGGGGAAGTACCGCCCCGAGCTTTATTGCTAACGACATTCTGAATTACTTTAATGTCGATGATACTGTGACTGTCGAGGTCAACGTGCATATGCTACGTAGGTGCACCAAACTGATAAGACACATCGACGGCGTAGCAGATGTACCTGAGAGTAACATGCGGCAGATATACAAAAAACTTTGGCCATTGGAAAAAACTACTTCAATAACATTCTTGTTCCACACGTATTCAACTTTATATCCCAAGACAGCAAATTACTTTATAAGACAAATATTATATTACGGATATAAAATTTGGTGTGTATCCATTCTAATTCATGTTTCCATTGTCACTATCGGAGAACTTAGTTACGTGAAGTGTGTAAGTTCAATTTTTTTGACGCGTTGGAGCTTGACAGCACTTAACACTTGCACCGCTAGCGACACGGCAATTGATAAAGTGGCTGTTTTTGGCCAGTTGAACTGGATGGAAAGCTAATTTTTTATGTATAATGTGTACTCAAAATTATGTTTAATGTTGTAATTAATTATGAAACTTCAAACTTTATTACAATCATGAGTCTCAAATCTAAAGGCGTTCATACATGCTCCCCTGTTAGGTTTAATTATTATATACTTTAAGTAGGTAATTAAATATTTATAGTTGTAATTTATTATCTCATATTATTAAAAACTAAATATAATTTTTTAAATTAAAAAATCCTCGAAAAAGTATTTTAAATTATATTTTTTTTTATTACGAAGGGAAGGTTTTCTGAAAACAGTTTTAAGATGTTTGAGTGTTAGTCTTTGAGTGATATAAATGTCTCACCAGTCAGCCTGTTAATATTCATAGAATCAATATCCACGGCTTGGGGTGAAAGCATAAAAAAAGGTAAAATAGACGTAATAATGATTTGCATGATACTACACTAAATCATCCTAAGCTGTTCAAAATTTTCTTTGTAAGAAAATGTTAAGAGATTATTTCTTAACAAGAATGTTATAAAGTAACCTCTTAACATTAGCGGTTAACCGTTTTGTTGCAAAAAATATTGTTGCTTATATCTACGGTAGATCTAATCATTTTTGTGTGACTTCATCGCGTCTCAGCGACTACCTCAAACGGCAATCCTCAAGTCATTCCTTCCGTCTGAGCTGCTGATCAACTACCGAGTTTAGTGGATCAACACAAAATATACATTTCATGATCCTCAAAAATGTATTCTAATAAAAATAAAATTGCAAATTCAATGATTTGTAGAAATAAAATCAGATACTTGAAAATTATACTCATCATATATCTTAATTCATGATGATTGATATGACCATGAGGTAGATTTAAAGCGTTTTTGTATTTTATTGACTCTTTCCACGCACATGATATTAAAAGAAGATCAATTTATTGTAAAAATACTTTAGATATAAAAGGAACCTATTCCGCAAACATCAAATAAGAATATCGTGCGCCCCGTGTGTGGTGTAATATTGACCTGTTCTCTATGTGGAATATTTAACATTTGAGTATCGCTATTTCGAACTGTGAAAAAGTTCCGTGAAGTGTACAACAATGCGCATCTCGAGTGAGTGGCTCGACGGGAAGGCTCGAGATAAAACCGTAACGTAATCGAAGTGAGCAGGAAAGTAAGCGGCGCAAGTGTGTAAACGCGATACTTCTTAAGCAGGTGCTGTACCCTAAGCATACTTCATCGTTTGTCGGTTGTTCGTACGCAATTCAAAGGGAATTTAATATTAGAGGCGGTGCGTGTTTTCGTACTCACTCACTCCTCGTCGAGCGCCTGAAGTTGAAATACGTTGGCTTTTCTTTTTTTAACTATACTAAACTGTCCTACGTTACCATTTATCGTAATTTTACTGTGTTGTTTGTAACCAAATATGTTTTTGGTGGTGTGAGTGCACTCGAATACGACCGACCTCCTGTTACTCTTATCCATCCCGGACCAGCTACTGCACGGAGACCGTCTTTCCAACTAGTGAACGGTGAACCAACACTTCGTTTCCTAAACGCAGCCTCCACTCCAGAACCTTATAAATAAGGTAAATATAAACGAAAATAATATTTGATTTAATTTAACTTCCATACTAATGAAACCGAGATTGTCCAAGAACAGCATTTTTTGCAACGTGCTGGATAGAAAATAAGAATTACTGATTAACGTGATACTTTTAACTGTAATGCACAATATTCACAAGCTATAATTAATCAGCATTTTAGGCTTCCTTTATTGTTTTCGTAATAGAATAATACATATCGTGATTATTGACATCCATAAAACGGTTATGCTGACATGTCACCTTCACTGTGAATTTTGTAAATATGAAGGCTTTAATTACATTCATGACCGGCTGGCTCAGTTGGTGTCCATATGTAAAACCAGATGTCGCGGGTTTGAATCCCTGCATGGTGGATGTTACACACGTATTATAAGTAATTCAATAATAGAAATCTTAAATATATATTATAGTGCTGTGTACTAAAACCACCATCCAGCCATGCCATCAGTGCCACCTTTGGTGAGATGCTCCAGAGCTGTAAATTATCAGGTTACGTCGACGGCCAGTCATTCCTCGAAGAAACTATCAACGCCTCCATATAAGGGATTTGGGACGGAGCAATGGGGTGAGGTTCCCATCCTCAACCTTGCCCCGTGCGCAAAAGTACTTCCTCCTCTCGCTATTTACTACCCTCGTCTTATAAGGGGGATTCAAATAGTAAACCTCTTGGTTCAATTGCCTATTGAGTCTCACCGTGACCACAAGGATTGGGTCCTGATGGAGACATTAAGACTAGAATTTAGCTCTCCCAAACGATAAAGTGGAGTGTGTACTTATGTAAACGCCTGTCTGAGTCCATCCCAGGCTACTGTGCTCCATCCACGGTGGGGGCTGCCACTGGCCCTGAATGGACTTCGGTGTATACTTTTTATTAAAAAATCTTTATTATTATATGTCTCAAAATGCCAATAAAATATAGAATGTAAACATATATACATAAGTTTATTTCCTTTAAAGAGACTCGTTAAAGTGCTACCTGAAAAAATTTAAAGCAATTAACAAAAAGATTCATTACGCGTAAATTTCAGATTAATATGATGAAATGTAAAATCCTTAATTATTATATGTTTGAGCCTCATATCAGAGGGCGTATTTCGAATATTATTTGTCGACAAATTTAATTATTAATTGTACAACAGATTTCGGGGGTAAATAATGAGTAGTAATATCAAGCAAGCCAATTTCGGAAGCCAACTCAATAAAGGCTCCTCCAAAATAGAGGGACCGATCGGACAACCTAGATCAGCCCCCTCCGACGTTGGGGACGTGCAATGGGGTCAGGTGCCCACCCTAACCCCTGGCTCCACTCAAGCAGGCAGCATAAGCTGCGCATAGTGCCTTCGCCACACTTCCATTCGTCGTCCGCGAGGCAGGCCATACTCCATCTTCCCCTGTCTGGCCCGCCCAGCGGCTTCCTTCTGGGACATGACCGTTTCTCAGAAGGCCATCGCCTCCCAGGACCTGTCACTTTAGAGCATTAAGCAGATCACGAGCAGCGATCGCTCTCATCCATTGGAAAGGAGCACATTATGTAACTGCTATTTAAATCACTTTTTAGCCTAACGAATACGATGAGACTCTTTCATATACTATTTTGAAGCGCTATTTATGGCGGCTCCATTTTAACAAATATTAAATTGTGTTATTAAAACTCCAATGCGAGTTCAACACACGTCTAGAAAGGGTTCCGTAGCAGCAAACCAAAAATATAATCTCCTAAATGATAAGTCTTAAGTAGTATAATATAATTATCAAACTATAAAACTTAAGAATAGTGTTTTAAGCAGTGGAGTTTTATGTTAATCAATATAATGTTTTGCTATTCATCACCTGACATGTTTACAGTGTATTTGCTTTATCTGTGTTTCAGTTATCCAGTGTTGGAAGTAGTCTTCAAGCGTGAAGGTTCCTTTAAGCTTTGATAAACTTTGACGGTATCTAGTATATTATGTTATCGTACTATATATAGAATGTGGAAATAGACCTGAATAGACTGTCTCATTCAATTCACTATCTGAATTGCTAAGCAATCGTTTATTTCAAAGGCAAACAAACGTTAGCGGGCTGAATTACTGGAATAGTACTTGGCTCCTGTCCAGAGCTGGAGGTATTGAGCGAGCGCTCGGGTTGTACGCCGATGCTGTATTTGTTTTGGTAATACGAGTACGACCTCTTACGTAATACTATTACCTAAAAACTGAACTGAAATAAATTTGTAACCCAAATTCTATATTAAATATTATATGTACGTAATACGCCGTATCGGCTTAATGTTATGACTCGCCTTTTTTATTGGTAATGCGGGGAAACGCATTTACGTGCCATCACTAGCCATGTGTGGGGCTCGCGGCACATTATAACATGGAATACCCACTGAATCCACCGCAAGCGCCATTTGCGCTGTGTTTGGCGTTGTTTCTCTTCTTGTAAGAGTGTAATACTAAGAGCAGCCGCTCGGTTCTATTGGCTATTGAGTCTCATCGTGATGACAAGGCTCGAATAATGATGGAGAAATATTAAGAATCGGATTTAGCTCCCTCACACGATACAAAATGGTGTGTGTAATTATGTAAACGCGTTAGAAGATCTCTTGCGTAACAAGGTAGAAATATTTATAAAAAATTTTGGAAAAGAAAAAAGGTATTTAATGCTTGGCAAATTTTATTATAACGCATTACTTAGTTAAATTAAGTATATTTAAATATCACATTCTTTAACAGGGTGAATTTGTTCAGTAATTGTTATAAGTAATTTCTTACGTGAAGATTTAAATCTGTCGTATAGTCAGCATTTATGTTTTTCAATTATAGATAACTTCAATGTGTCGGTTTTTTCGTGGCGGTGTGTGCGCTTCGTACGAATTTTCTATCACCATTTTTCCCTAACACGCCAAAAGAACTTCAAAAATTTTATACAAAAAAATCAAATATGGCAAGAGCATCATTGTTTTATTTCGATTTTTCACAAAGTATTTGTATGAGCAAATTAATTTTCAAAATTCGGCAATTTCGGCAATGGCAAAAATTTTACGTATAATTAAAAGCAAAATCAATGATGTTGATCTACTATTTTGAGCATGTTGTATAGAAGGTGTTTTTACTTAGCAAATGTTTGGCTTCGTGCGAGTTTAGGTCACACTGTGCGAAGGATGCTTAGGACAGGTAATGTATTAAGTAGGTAGTAATCAAATTAGGTAATAATCACACAGTAAATGTAAGTAAATACATATAGTACAAGAAACACGTCTTCAGGACTCACGGGGGGCGACGTGACACTACATCCTCCTATGGAGCGGAATTGGGCCGGCACGACCGTGGAGCTAACTCTCTGTAAGCCTCGCTGGGGGTAGTACAGTTATATACAAGGCCGTACTTTCAGGGGTAAGATACGCAACCCGGTTTTTTGTCGGATGTCCAGCAGTGGTCGTCAGCCGGCTGATGATGATGACGGCGGCCCGGGCACTACCCGCCCTTGTTTAAGTTTGGCTGTGAGCTAATTATGTATGTTAATATATTTAGTGTATGTAGTGAGATCTATACTAATAATATAAAGTTGAAGAATTTGTTTGTTTGGCCGCGCTAATCTCAGGAACTGCTGCCCCGAATTGATATGTTCTCTTATTGTTAAATAGTCCACTTATCGAGGAAGACTATAGGCTTACTGTCACTCTATGAAAATTATCATTAGAGCTGCGCTATTAGATATTTTTCAAGCGAATTTTACAAAATGTTTGCAGAATTAATTCAAACTTGTATTGACGACAACGTACTGACCTGACCCAGCAGTAGTACGCCAGTGCAAAAACAAGACGACAATAGCAAAACATTTGTATGTTATAAAGTGGAAACATTTGTTTGCTTGCTTGCTTCTTGTTTTCTTGTTCTTGTTTATTTTTTCTTGGATAGTCTCCGAAACTACCGGATCGATTTGAAAAGTTCCTTTACCGTTACAATCGCATGTTTTTCGTGATGATGATGACATGAGCTATACAACATTTTCTAAAACGTTTTGATCATTATGAAACTTAGGTAATGTGACCATAGTTGTCAAAGTATCAAAGTAAATCCCTATTTTGCCGCAGAAATTATTAGTAACTAGCTAGGGACAGCGGTGCCAACGGACATTCTATCTGTTCTGTCATAAATTTATTTTAATCATCATTTCTTAATTAATTCATAATGTATGAACTTTTGTCATATTCGACATATTTCGTGAAATGTTCGTGCAAAGCCGGGAGTATTTCTAGCTAGTTATAAAATATAGAACATAAACACTTGGCAAACCACGGAGGCGCGCTTTTCGAATTTATTATCTATCCGCTTCGGCGGGTAATTTGGTTTGGAAGCCCACCGTTATAAATTGAACCGTCCAGCGATATTAATCACGTTACTTAGTTCGGACTGGCTGACGATTTAGAGTCCTGCCGAATTTTAGCACCGCTCTGAGTCAGAGGGAATACGAGCCAAAGATTTATTGGTTTTAACGTACATTTGGTAATATTATGATCAGTATGTACAATGTCCAGTGCCTCCCTATGCTAGATGTACACCATACTCTCATAGTAGACAATTCCCCTTGCCACTCTTATAAGAAGAGGATTAAATAGGAGGAAGCGCTTTGGCTTTGCAAATACTGGTTGCGTGAATTTTTATAGGCATCGTGTTTTTAAAAATAAGACGTTAATTAAAAATAGAAAAGAGACTGCACTGGTATTGGCACACACACTGGTGCATTATAATATGTAACTGGATCTTATAAATATGCCCACCATGGGCGAGGTTAGTTTAGGACCCATGTTATATGATTTGCTACTGAATTAACCAAAAAAATATTCTGTCAATTATACCAAACTATTATTAAATCCATATTGGCTATAGGTAGAGACTTGCCATAAATGTTGTGAAGATAAAAAAATAATGCAAATAACGTTTTTTACTTTTACAGTGTGTTGCTTTAATACAAAAATATAAAGCAATAAACAGTATAAAAAGTTTATTAGAGGTGGACTAAACTGCCTGCAATACATCCTATATGCCTCTTTCTCTCTGAGACCAGTTATCTACAGAAGCACGTACTCTTTCCATGGGGGAATTCTTCACTGTCAATCTATGGATACTCTTTGAGAACCCAAATTATTATGCCGTATAGAGCACGGTGTACTCTCGAAAACTGGTAATAAATCATAATCCAGAGGATTAAGGCCAGGACTAGGTGTAGGGTAGTCTTCAGTTCTGATTAAGTTCGGAACTAATATTGGATGGATCGAGCTTTATGATCTGGTCACAAGTCTTGCTGGAACGACCATACTTGGTTATTGAACGTGGTGCTATTAAGAGGCTTAAGTACCTTCTCAAGTTTTGATACCTTTTTTTTCACAAACAAATATTGCTCAGTCACTCCTTCATAGCCAACACCCCACCAAACCTCATTGAAGTAGTCGGATAATGCCCACGTTGCATTCTGTCGACTAATTGGGGAGCTTCCTTAGAGCTTTGGGCATGAAAATGGTCATATTATTTAATTGTTGAATGTTGCTCAATTGTAAAAGAAATCTCATAAGTAAACAAATTTTTCTGTGACGTCCCTTTGCGTATCGCTTCAGCAGTTGTTTTGATTTTACTACTCTATTCATCTTTTATTTTTTTCAGTTCAGAAATAACCAATGGGTATCTTCTAGGCTGCAAGTCCTAAGTCTCATATCTTATATCATATGTGACATGGTTCTAGGTGTTATCGTCATTTCCCGAGATAAAACCTTTTGCATTCGGGCAGGATTTTTTCAAATTCTTTCCCTAGTAGGCATTTCTCTATCACAAACAGAGGGAGTCTCATTGTACCGATTATTTGCCCGGTACACAAATATTTTACTAATAACAAGGGTATGGAGATTTTTAAAAATTGTAATTGCATTTGTTCCATACCTACTTTATGTAATGCAATCACAGCGATTCTGTTCTATTTATCACGCCACTCCATTTTAATATCACAAAATATTGTACAATGTATTGGCGCTAAAATGAGAAACCATAAGAAGCGATCATATAAAAATGACATATTCCAAATTCATAATAAATATTTTTTTACTACTTTATGAGCGACTGTTTATCGCATTTTCCGCCCTTTTCAGAATTCGGGTGGCTTAATCAGTAGTAACTTACTACAAGATGGTCATCCTCGTTAAAATCGATACCAACACATATGACCGAACGTCGCAACGAATATGATGGCGGCGCTGTCGCGTTTCTTGTGGTTTGTGAGTAGCCGGTGGCCCAATTGTGTGTGGCGGAAAGAAATGCACAGTAATTATGCTAATGTTTATGGTCATCGATGTTTATCATAGTCCCCCTATAACAACTACCTGATTATCGGTCGGAAGACGGTTCTCGGATGATATAATTTTACGTGCTAGCGGTTCTCTAATTGATCTGTAAATCCGAGAGAACGCGAGACTCCGTAGCCAGCAAGCTCCGCTCATTCGGAAGATTACTATGACTCATAATGTTACTATAACGTCATACTTTCTCCTACATGTAGCTAGCATTATCAATTTACAAGTAGTCATCACGTTAAAAAAACCAACCGTTGACCACGATTAAGCCTCTCCTATAGAAAGAAGTGGAGGGACGATACGTGTATATACTATTATTTATTTTCACATCTAGAACTCGAAAAAAATAATGCAAATTTTGGACCGAGGTATTACTGACATAACTTATTCCTTTATTACTTCCAACATTACTTACAATAGCCAATTATTCATTTGCGGGAAAAGAATATTCGCGTCTGTGGTGGTGCGGGCGAAAAATTACCCGTTATTAGTGGATATTTATTCTGGTGGTAAAGGGTGGATAGGTTCGGGAGAGCAGGGGTAGAGTGGCATAATAAATGCGAGTCGAGGATTTATCGTAACACGCTTAGCGCGGAGCCCGCCATTTGTGATAATGCATATCTCATGCAACACATTGCCTGAGGCCGTTGTTCCAAGTAGAATACACTTTGTCGACTTTTTGCAGCAATTAAAGACCTGCAAGAATTTCTGCATGACTAGTTAAGAAATAGAACTGTGTATGTTAGCTCCAATACATGACTGAACTCTTTTGCATAGAAGAGCAAATGTCAGTCTCAGCCATTTCCAGTTGCCTGCCCGCCAGTGGGCCCCAACTACTCACAAACCGCATAAAACGTGAGAGAGAGAGAAAGAGTATGATCGAATTTAGTGTCATTAATTTCTGAATATATGGGCACATATATTCTGAAAATAATGACAGTGATGACAGATGTCCTGATGTCACAAGTTATTAAAAGTACCCGAAGAATTGTTATTATTTGGTTGTTCCGATTAACGCAGAAAGCGCTTATTATAACATGCACCCGTGAGCTGTTATGTTTGGATTTTGATTTGATTATATTTACTAGTGGATCCCACACAGAAGGAAAGACCCAACCATCTTCTGTATTAAAATTTGGCCGTTTTTTCATTTCAATAGCCTCACGGATCATCCTAGGATGCAGTCTGTGTTCTTTCGCGAGGATTTGTGTTCTATCAAATCTAAAGTAGTGACAGGGGCCAAACTTAGTGTATTCAGTGGCTACAGATTTCTTATGTTTAATG
This sequence comes from Eumaeus atala, assembly GCA_017140195.1. Taxonomy (NCBI): domain Eukaryota; kingdom Metazoa; phylum Arthropoda; class Insecta; order Lepidoptera; family Lycaenidae; genus Eumaeus; species Eumaeus atala. The sequence continues at coordinate 444,818 of JAFELO010000726.1, forward strand.
TCTGCTGTACGATGTTTAACACGAGTTTTGATTGATTTTTTGTTTGTCGTAGGACATAGGATAAGGGACTCCACAGTCACAATCAAGTTTATATAATCCTGCTTTTTGTAGGTATTATATTGATATGCAGTCGTCTATTGGTAAGCAAGTAATCTCATCGACAAAGTGATATGAATCTCTTATGAATGCTGTTGTGTATCCACGTAGTTTTGCAATGTGCTGATCCAATTCGTATGTTGGAGAGTCAATTTGGCTGAATATTGGACCTAATAGAAATTTTGTTTTATGTTTTTTCAGCTACCTGATGACGATTTCTTGAGTACTTTTGAGTTGTACTTCTTTAATAATTGTTTGTTGGATCAATTTTTACGATTTTGTACTTGTATTCATCCGGTAAAAGATGTTGTACTTTCTCTATGTAATCTCTCGTATCTATTATTATGGTGGCACATCGCCTTTATCAGCGGGAAGAATTTTTATATCTTCTCTCATGTTAAGATTTTTCAATGCTTTGTACTCTTCCAAAGGAATATTTAATTTTGGCAAAAAGCTTCGACGCAAGGACGATAATATGTCTTGTATGGCTTCCGAAACTTCCTAAATAATATTGCTTATATTATTTTAGACAGACAATCTACAATGTTACATATTATTAATTCAAGCGGGATTTTAAGAGAAGCCACGGCGAAATTGAATCCGTATTCTAAAACTTTCGTCATATTCCTATCGAAACCATTGGTGGACGTGAAAAGGAGAGCAACGCAATCGGCATAGTAATTATGCTGATGTTCATGGGCGTCGGTAGCCGTAGAAGGGCTCTAATTACCCGTTTCTCCCTCTATAATCATCACTGGCAGCCCTTATCGGTCCAATGCTGGACATAGGCCTCTTTCAATAAACACCAAGACGACCAATCTCCTACTACTCGCATCCATTCCGGACTAGCTACTGCACGGTGATCGTCTTCCCACCTGGTAACGGTCGACCAACACTTCGTTTTCGTAAACGCGGCCTCCACTCCAGAACCTTAGTGGCCCATCCGCCATCGGATACCCCATACTATAACAAAAAAAGAAACATTATTGACAACTGCGCTTGATTGTCTCTTGTTGATTAGTCGATTATTGGTAGCGTCGGTAAGTGCTCTATTCCGTTTGATTTTTTAGGTCCTCATTTAATTTCTGAAATTTTAAAATTTGTCTATTTTTACATGTGTTATATTTTCTTTGTTCACGTTTATTTAATGTTTCAATACAACAATTAAAATCGACGGTTGTCAAGTCTGCTTTTTTCGGCAATCAAAAATTATAATTTTATGGGTCGGTCGCTGAAATCGGAAAGGTGTTGTTGAATTGAAGGTTTTAATAACTTCTTATTTGTCTGGTTTAGAATGTTAGCGTTACATCGTTTTATGGTGACATCTTGTAACACGTAGGAATGAGATTTTGATCTCGACATCTCTTCAAAAAGTTCAATGACGTTATGAGTCCATTATCATGCACGCTTCGTTATCAGGTCTTCCAGGCGACGAATTTTGTTGGCGATTAGCAGTCCTGGCTCACATAATAATTTGTTAGGTTTACGCGAATGTTACACGTTATGAAAAGGCAGGGCTGTTAATCGCCAGTAAAATTCGACGCCTGGAAGACCTGATGACGAAGCGTGCAAGATAATGGACTCATAACGACATTGAACTTTTTGAAGAGATGTCGAGATCAAAATCTCATTACTACGTACGTATTACGTACCTCAGATTTAAAAATTGTAGTTTTTGTAACACTAAACGCCTACAACAGCCTTTCAACAAACATCAGGTACAATTGAGTTTCTCCCGACATTCGTCAATCGCACTCCAACTCTGATAAGATTTTAAAATCCTTTTAACGTTCCTCCGAGCTTTGTTCCGTTGTTTCCTCTCATCTCTATTCATAAGACGACTAAGGAATTGTGGGCTGTTTAAGTTAATTGCGGTACAGATTTCAGAACGTTATCTATAGGTACATATTAATGTAACAGACGGTTTAAATGTAATTAAGTTTTATTTAAAATTATATAAATAACCAGACTTAGCAATACTTAATAAACGTACGTTATTGGTGCCCCATACGCTTCCACATCTCTAGAAGTGAAGCCTCCTTTTACCAGTCCTTCAGTTCGATTATACTATATGTAACCGTAAGTATGACTCAAGAATAGTAAAATGATTGTGACGCTCAGGTATTTTATTACAGGAATGGCCCAGCAAAGCTGTCAATTAATTTATGGAATTAAAATATGTATTATGAATTTTGGGATAGGAGGACAAACGAGTAATGGGAGCCTTTTTAGGACTACCGACGCCCATTAACGTTAGCATAATTAATATGCCGATACGTTCCTCTTTTTCACATCCCCGCCACTCAGTGGCCCACCGGCTACTCACAAACAGTACGAAACGTGACACCAAAGATGCCACTTTACACCGGTTGCATGTGAGCGAGAGATACCTCTCCGGTCGTGCCAGCCTAATTCCACAATACTAATTGTTCCAAGTCGCACCAAGGGAGGCGGTAGTCTACATAATAGTTCTAGCCTTGTCGTGGCGGTGGGGCTCAGTAGCCCGGGGTGAACCCTGACACCTAGGGTTTGCAAGTAGAACCGCGAGCGCTGCTCTTTGTGCCCCCTTTCTAAGAAGAGAGTACTAAAGAGCAGGAGGGGCACAGGACGATAAGCCCTATTGAACTGTCCCAAAGTAGGTAGTGTGATCCCGTGGTGAACGCTCCTTCCTGCAAATTTGGAGGTGGTGTCGATTCTTTAGGGGACTGACTAATCGTCAAGGTGTCCTGATGATTTGCAGTTCAGGGCATCTCGACAAAGGCACCACTGTTAGCACTCGAGGTGGTTTTAGTAGGTATTCGGCATTATAATGTGCCTCGAGCCCCCCTCACCTCTAGACCCCACGCAAAACCAGCGTTGGCGCGTAAATGCGTTTCCCGGCGTAAAAAAGCCGTATTTATAGATAGCCTATACAATTGTTCTACAATTGAAAAGTTAAAAGTAAAAAGTTTAAAAAGTAGATCTTCAAACTTAGTTGGAAACTTAGCCCAGTTGGTGTTTTGCCATGCTTACCAAGATAGTATAATTGAAAAATAACTAACCTTCTAATTCACTGTCTCAAGATGAAAACAAAATTCGACTCTGCCGGTGCTTTTACAATTTTGGCTGAAACTATCTTATTTCGGAATTAATGATGTTATCAGTATACTCATTTCACGTTTCCTTTTCCTACTCGCCATTTCCCAGTACACTTAGATTTACTATATCTTGTAAGGTAGATAAACAATATTTGTAGGCTAGGTAGAACTTTTGCGAAGGCTACGAGCACGGAAACACGAATAAAATATGGCGGACACTGAGTTCACTAGGATAGAGATACCATTAAAAAGAAGAAATAAAAATTGTATTTAAAAGGCGTGTATCGTGTAACGTGGAGACTTGACTCCAAAATGTAAATAAATCGCTAAGATTGAAGCTGAAAAATATAATCATTCTTGATTAAAGTAATACAATCCTTAATTAAATAATTAATGGCAAGAATAAAAATAAATACGTATAAAAACATGAATAAATTCATCATCTTATCGGCCCGCTGCTGGACATAGGCCTCTCTCAATGAACGCCAGGACGACCGATCTCCTGCTACTTGCATCCATCCCGGACCGGCTACTGCACGGAGATCGTGTTTCCACCGTGGTGAACGGTCGACCAACACTTCATTTTCCTAAACGCGACCGCCACTCCAGAACCTTCCTAGCCCATCTGCCATCTGTTCTTCCGAGTGTGTGACCAGCCCATTGCCATATCAGTGAGCTTATTCGTCGCAAGATATCGAATAGTTTTAGTTCTCTGTTTTATGACTTCGTTACGAATTCTGTCGGACAGACAAATACCCAACATAGCACGTTCAATAGCCCGCTACCGCAAACTTGCGGACCAGTCCTAAATTAAGAGGTCATGTTTCGGCCCCGTGAGTTATCACGGGGAGAACGCATTGGTTGAAGACGTTCGTATTCAAGCTCTGCAGTATAGGGGACGTGAGAATATGACGAAGCTTCCGGAATGCTGCCCAACTCAACTGAATCCTTCTATCGCCTTCCTTCTCGAAATTATATCTACCTAATTGTAATAGGTAGACGTATTCGTCCATGACTCCAGGAACAGCACCATCGATGTTGACCGGCCTGGGGAGAACGTGTTCGCTGAACATGACCTTTGTCTTGTCCAAGTTCATCCTAAGGCCAATACGTCGGGAGGATTCGTTTAGACGGCAAAACGAAGATGTGAAAGGTACTCGCCGTTAATATTTATGCCGCATTCTGCCTAGTTTAAAAGACGTCCTCCAAAGCATTAGTGAGTTTTGGGGAAATAACATCCCCCTGTCGCACTTCTCGATGCAATTGGATTGGCCTTGTTTGACCTCCCGGAATCAGAACGGACATAAAAGCAGCATCATACAATGTTCTCCTGAATAAATTATTCATACATATTTAATTAGAGGGAGGATCTATACATATCTAAACAGAGTCTTCGAAAGGTGTCTTTCAGTGTGTGATCGGTTTTTCTAGTATACAAAACGGATCGCATGCGGCTATCACCCATGAATAGAATGATATTCGATGAAGGTTTTAGTTTTCAATTTGTTAGGGTAACAATGCGGCCCCTGTTACTCACGGGTGATTCCGGGGTGGATCGCTAGTTCTAAATAAATAAGCAAATGGTATACCTTACTTATTACCATGTTACTGTTATTGTGTAGCCAACCAAATACAAAGTTGTGTAATTCTTATGTAAAACAGAACGCTAGGTTAGTATATTATGTTCGGAACAGGTCAATGATGTTTGACGTAAAAATTTCGGAGCAAAATATAACACTAAAGTCCAGGGCAGAGCGATCGCTTCAATCTTCCGCATAAAATCTTAAAACAAAACGAGGGAGAAATGTAAATAGAGGGATTTTGTCAGCACCAGGGCGTGCTTTGTCAGTTTTTTCCGTTTATTTTATTTTTTCCCTCCTCTCGGAATACGACTCTGTTCACTTCGTGGTTTTAGCTCATGTAAAATAGAATTTTACAACTTTTTTTCGAATCCGCTTTTATGTATCTTATGAGTTTGTTGCATGAAATTAACGTTTTACTAATATATTCGTACCGAGTATTTAATGAAGCGTCGTTTATTAGTCAAATTATATTAGATTACAAGTTAACATTGGATATTCTAACAACTACTTTTTAGCGTCATTAAAATGTAATAATTTATCTCACTACTTATGTCGCTACTAGTTGTACTTCACCCCCTTTTCTTAAGGTACTGTCCTTAATAAACGAAGTAAAGTAATTAAAGTAAGTTGTATAATATACTTCTATGTAATCAGACAATACGGTGGATATTTTTATGACAATAATCAACACTTTAGATTATATATTCAAAATAACATAACAAAAATCAGTATAAATGTTCGCATTTCACACTTTAATTCTAATCTAAGCATGCACTGCCTGTGCTAAACTTTTATACTAGATGGCAATACCAGAAATGACTAGTAAGAGTCAAATGAAATGCTAATAATTACAAATAATGCCTTAAATATAAAGTTAATGTAAGAAAGTATTGCGGCGACAACATCCGGCCCTTCTGTGCACGCGGTCGTCCTCGGCTAGCCTCGCAGTCAAATGCAGCGGCTGAGAACTATATGAATCAATAAACCGCTAAAACCAATAGGTATTTCTTTATGAATATCACATTAGATATCTCAAACAATATTGGTATCTAAGTTCGTATCAAACTGTTCCATCGGCGGTCAGTTTAATCAGAGACATAGTTTTGTCTAGGCGATACCTCAGGTCGAACCAAGATACCATTCAGTATCTATCCGATTTGAACGATGTAATAGTTTCATTTAATTATAGTCATTACAGCGCTCATCACTGAACATTATTGAGCATCGTAGTTCGTGTCAAACTGATCCCTCGGCGGTCAATTAAATCTGTTTCCTCCAGACGATGCTTCATGTCAACCCTAGATACCATTCAGTATCCATCTGATTTGAACGATGTAATCATTAATTTATACTCATCGTTTAAAACGAACAAGTGTTCGAAGCTAATGCACTTGACAGTAAAAATAATGTTAATATCTGCTTAGGCTGGATACTACCCCTTTTTTATTTCTTGAAAACGATATACATCTTTAATTACCTAACTTAACATTCTTGTCACAATTACACACATCTTATTCCTCCAGATCTGTTAGTCCAAGGATTCATATTTTGAACACAGGCGGTGCCTTCGCAGTATTTTGAGGTTCTTTCGGAGCCTCACTTTATAGCGGTCGGTCATACCTCTATGACCTAAAATGATCCTTTGAAACCCAGTAATAACTTTGTACTTTTGCCATCATTGGAGCGACTAACAATTTTGATTACTACTAAATCACCGACATTATATTTATTACTCTCTTTACGCTTCAAATCAATTGCTTGTTTTCGTTTCTCAACAGTCGTTGTTATCTGCTCACTGACACTGTTCCTTTATGATGTAATCTAGAGCCTAAAAAATAGTTCTATTGTGGCGTTCTACTTTACCGTTAGATCTTCGAATAGCGTTTGCTATGATATGCTGCCGCATATGTTTATTCTTTCAGTAATTTTAAACATGCGAGGCTTAATAGCACTGCCCGTGTCACAAATAAGTTGTTGGTTCGCTAAAAACGCTAAATATTTTATTCAATTCCATGATAACGACAGAACTGATCGTGGAGGCGATGTGAACACGAATATAGTAAAAGAATCTACTCTTATTATGTTATTATATTTATTTATAGTAAAAGAATCTACTCCTATCAATCACCCCTCGTACATACACACGTTTATAGATTATATGTTAAAAAATGCTACATTACGTACAGCTAATATTGTTGTAGTAGGTAATGTACTTAAAACATTTGTGTACATCGAAAATCTTTAATGTTTTTAAGTCAAATATAATTAAATAAATAAAATTCCTATTCAGAATCGGAGGGAAACTGGAAATACTTGATATTTTGTACAGTATACTGCGAGGATTTCGGATCTGAACTTCTGCTGTGGAAACAAAGAGAAGCCTAATACAGCTTCATCGGAAAGCTATGAGTGCTCGTCGGGCGGCGGGACTCAGTTTGGGTTCAAAAAGGGGTCTGAGACCCCACTCTACCGCTGATAGGAAAGATGCAATATGAGAAATCCAATATGAGAAAGATTAAATTAACAGTAAATTTTTAAAAGGACCGAGGCGTCATTCACCGAGCGGTATGAAGACTTCAAGTGGTTGAAAGAACTAACGCTTGTTAGGTTACTTAAATACTATTACAAATCATACTTACATATGTTTAGAATGTCTAAAACTTTAATATTGATGTATGAACTAAACCTTCTAACTAACACATTACACAGCTAATGAGTGATAAAGCAGACACAATCATTCTGTTCATATTTCATTCATCATTAAGATATCGGGGATAAGAGTCAGACATAGAAATAAAATACAGTTGAGAGATCAATAGTTAAGTAATAAGGGCCACTAAGATTTTTTGATGTATCATGAGAATAATAAAGACATTGACTTGTTTAACTTATGTAACTGCAAAATAATGTTATTGACATAGATAATATAGGCTAACAACTGCTTAAAATAATGATCATGAATTGTTTTTTTTATGTTCATAATAAAATTGGCCACTTTGAATTAAAAACATGAACAAAAGAAATCAGCAGAAAAGGTCAAACTACTGTTCTTGTCACTTTTGTTTCTTCTTTTTAATAACGTGTATGTCCTCCTCTCTTAAAAACACACTCCAGAAGCCTCCTATGCATACTCTGGATTAAATTCCATACGTTTTCACCGGGAATCTCCTCCCAAGCATCTTTTAAAGCGTCAATCAGCTGCTGTTGGTTGTAGACCCCTTACTTATTCTCTCTAACTCTTCGTTTCAATTGGTCCCACAATTGCTCGATTGGATTTAAATCCGGGCTGTTAGCTGGCCATGGTAATGCCTCAAAATGAGACCCTTCTAGGACAGTTTGGGTTGATCGCGCTTTGTGTGCACGGGGATGGGATCACTTGCGGCCTGATGACGTCCTCGATGTAACGTTCAGCAGTTACTGTACCCGAATATAATAAAATGGTGAGCTCGGCTATACCGTGTAAACTAATAGCACCCCAAACCATTAGGTTGGGATCACCGAAATGGTCAACTTCGTGAATGCAAGACTCCGAAAACCGCTCGCCGCGTCGTCTCCACACTCTAACACACCGATCATCATTAAGAAATTTTACTTTGCACTCGTCTGTAAAAAGCACCTCGCCCCACTGATTAATCCCCCAGTTCAAATACTGACGGGAGAATCTTAATCGGTTTGCACGTTGAACCCTGCTCAGAGGAATTCGAACATCTCGTCGACTTTATGTTTGCTGGTCTTCGTGCAACTGATTACGTATAGTTTGATCACTGACACGGGTACCCGTTGTCAGCCGCAGGTGGTGTTGTAACTTACGGGCCGTTACTGTACGATCACGACGAGCACTTAGTTGGATGTACCGATCCTCATGAGTCGTTGTTATGCGAAATCTACCTGAACCAGGTCTCCTGCCAGTGTCGTGGAAGCGATTCCATACACTTTGGACAGCTCTTCGAGGAAAACCTAACTGCAAACCCATATAATGCTGAGAACGTCCTTCTTGAATCATAGTTATGGCTCTGGTTGCTCTAATTGTATCCATGTGCCTTCGTACTGGTGGCATGATTAACGAGAGATGATCAATGAATCAATTAAAATTGGAAGAGTAATAGTTTTTCCTAAAAGAACCGAAACAAATTAGAAGACAATCAAAGAAAAACATAAGAATAACATCCAATTATTTTTTCTTAAAATGATGGTCAATACTTTCAAATTAGGAAAACGAACACATAAAACAAAAAAGCATAAAAGAGATCAAACACTAAAAAGTTCGTTATATGAATATAATGCTACTTATCAGTTACTTTCAGTTTACTAAGTTGCACTTAAATGTACGTAAATGTAAATAAACTAGTGGCACTTATTTTGTTTTGAGTAGTCGGATTTTTATAGTGTAGTTAACCGGAAGAATTCCAGATGAAATGTTAAGACTGGTTTCACGATAAAGAGTAGGGTCCCGAATAGACCAACTCGCGTCAGTCCGTGTGAAGGTATATTCTAGCGCCTCATGTGTGCCTTCCGGGTGTCCGTACGGTCTGTATAACTACGTAAAATAAACAAAGTAGTAGGGAAGTATATATGTCGTAATTGTATTGTACAAATCACCTTATAAAATTACGGCTAGCTATCTTAAGAAACAGTGCCGTTTTGTTTACAGTTGACCGGATTATCATTGCGAGACGTCCTTACGTTTAGCCCCATTGAGTATCTCGATTTTAAGGCACTGATAGTGATAGATTCAAGCATGAAATTAGGCTGAGAGTTTTGAGGGAAAATAAAAAATAACCCAACCACGAAAGGCTTAGTCTCCCGGCTACGCTCCCGCCTGAATCTTAGAACCTATCTGGCCATATTTTTTTACTTCTACAATATGCCGCGAGTATTAAAGTTAGGAACTAAACGTATCAAAAATGTTGATAATAATTCAATTTATTTCAATGAGGTTAGCTTTATTCAATATCGTATAACGGCGAAATATTTCTGGCCCAATTTCACTCAGCCGTATTCATTCCCACTAATCGTTGACCCGCCACAAAATTTCATTACGGCTAGCCATTTTAAAAAACCGGGCCAGGTTTCTGAAAATGGCTAGCCGTAATGAAATACGGCGACTTAGACAATCCGACTGCGACATATATATTTAGTTCAGATCTTATGAACTTCTTCTATATATTCTGAAACCATTATGTGTTAGATTTCCAAAGGTGTGGCCCATTGGAGAAAAGGAGGGCGACGCCACTAGCCTCACAATATTGTGGATGTATACGCGGGTTTGCTTGCCTCATATACTATAAAAAGTATGATTTAGAATATTGAAACACTTGAATCACCCACCAACCAGCTACGACAAGCAGCGAGTTAAACCGTCGTTACTAAACCCCAATCATTCGACTATACCTCAATAGTAACCAATCCACCACCAGAGTCTTTATTTTTGTTTATAGTATATAGGTACAATCGAGGAATCAGACATTTTTACGACTACCACCGCCCATGAATATCAGCTAAACCATACGAAACCGAGACTGAATATGTCTCTTTACCCCCGGTCCTGCCGACCCAATTCCGCTGGAATGCAACATGGCACTACCTCTTATGAAAAGTATTACTAAGACGTTAATTACTAGTTGGATTTACTTAAATTGTCTAAAAATAGGAACATTTGTACAGAAGGGCTCGTCTCGGAAACAATTTGTAAACAACTTCTTCGCCTTCCTATAATTTCAGAAGTTAGCCTGGCGTAAAGGTCGAAACAAACTTACGCGTTTTTTCTTCGCAAACATTGGAAATTATTATATTTTTGTACAATACAAACTGCCTTGTACAGGTAGACACTTATCTATATTAATATTTTAAAGTTGAAGATTTAATGGAAATATAAGTTACTTACATTATCCCGTGGTTTTACCCGTGTATTTCAAGGTCATAATGTCACGGTTATATACCACGTCGATATTTCCTCCACAAATGAACTATTAAACAGAAAAACATTTTTTTCAATTCGGGCCAGAAGTTCCTGAGATTAGCGCGTTCAAACAAACAAAGTCTTCAGCTTCATGTTATTAGTATATCTATTGGTCGAAGCGTGATAGTATTTACATAATAGGACTAGGATTGCGTGATTAAAATTGGCTCTTCTGGTTTTTTATATACTTGATTTTTACTACCTTATTTGTCTATATACAAATAATTATGTTGGTTCGAATGGGTGTTCCAAAGTTGTTCGAAGGAGCTAATGGAAATATTCTTCAAACAAAAATAACTTGGAACATTATGATCATAGTATAGCTTTGGAGAACACGTCATAAATATTACATAAACACCAAATAGCTTAAGCTCCTTTACAATGACTGACCTACGAAAACCCTCATTATTATTACTATTTGAACAAACAACACATTCCTCTTCAAATGAAAAATTAAAACTGTAGCTTCAGCTTCAAATAAAATTAATTAATAATTTAATAATTGTTAACTCTAAAATATGGACAAGAAAATTAGCTACTTTGTCTTCAGCTTTCACGTAAGCAGGATTTGTGTTCATATTTTTATACTGTAAACGGGACTTAACCGCGTACTATTTTAATCGAAGTGTTTACTCGACTCTCGTCGACGAGCTAAATACCTCCATTAAATAGTACGTGATTAAGACCCGTTTAAAGTATAAAATTATCTACTTGTTTTATAACTGTAGGTCGAATGGGAAACTCTCAATACAACAGATTAATATCTTTTGTTTCACCTCCCAATTACATTTGTTAATAGGTAGGCTTTCTCAATTACTTCATTCACAATGGCCAAAGGGAATATTTAATCTTGTAACTTGACAGAGGACTTGTTTGTTGAGTTCGTTTATTTCCTGCATACTCCAGTGGAATGAACATGGAACGGAAAACAGTTCGTAAGGCTTAGTTCAATTCCCTTTGTGGAGCGCGGCATTGGATCACTTATGTAAAATTTTACTGAAATACTGAGTACATGAAACATGGTTTTTTAGTGAAATAAAGGGCTTATTTAATTTTACTACTTTATATAATAATAATAAAATATATTTTCATAATTTATCTGTCTTTAATGATTATTAACAAAACCTCCGAGCTTGGAATGAAGACAGATGTCCTTGCCAAGCTTGTGCTTTACATTTCTTTTCTTTTCAGATGGATCTATTGCTGGTGGCGATGCTATTGCGTTTGCCTCTACAGTTCATCGAACTAGTGTGTTCCGGAACCAGTGTCAAACTATCAGGAAGATGCCAGAATTGATAGTCTGATTAAGTTTCGTTAGAAGAAATTTATATAAAATATAGCATAGTGTTTATTAAATATTGGTACGCGTACCAACAACGCGGTATGTAAAGTCAAGGTAAGGCTCTTTCTTGGGCACAGAAAAAAAAAATTGATACATATTATTATTTCGCTCTAAATCATAACGTTCTTAATGTCGATCGGAGGTTTCAAAGATTGCCTGGAATAAAGAAACAAGAACTTTCTAGATTATATTAGCTATCATGGACATTAGATTATTGTTTTCCATTGTGGTCTTTTTGTCAATCACTTAAATAAAAATACTTCATTCTAATTTGCAAGATCCACACAGTTTTTGTGTAACTTTATAAACTTTATTTCTGGTAATATTTGTGAGTTTATGCAAATGAATTTATTCTTTCTCTCTCTCATTGATATTTAGTTCTTTCAGTAGTTCCTTGTGATATTTTTAAGTTCTAACGATCTATTTAATTACGATTCATTAATCGAATAATTTATTTATTTTCACGTTTATTTTATTTTATATTATGTTGCATGTTTATTTTATCGCGAACTGTGGCGATGCTCGTGATAAAATTTTTTATAACTTTATATCTACTGATAATTCTGGCAAATAAAGTTTCATTTATGATCGTACCGATATGACTGATAAATATTCCTTTGCGTGCAAATGTATACCTAACGAGCAAATATCCGACGTGCTAAGAACATTTTACATATAAAATTCTGGTGTCACAATGTTCATCATCATTATCAGCCCCTAACAGTCCACTGCTGGACATAGGCCTCTTTCAATTAACGCCAAGACGACTGATCTCCTGATTCTCGCATCCATCCCGAACCGGCAACTTTAAGACACAGGACGAATTGGTTAAAGACTTGTTCTCAGGCTCTGACGTATATGTGACGAAGCTTCCGCAATGCTGCCCAACTCAACTGAATCCTTCTATCGTCACCTTACTACTCCTAAACTACTTTGTGTTTATCAAATTTTATATGCATATTCTATGGGTCTAAAAATCGCCTACTGTCTATTTTTAATACTCCTAATAGATAAGGGTTTTCACCCCTAACATTTTTTGTATTCACATGTTACAATGACAACAAACTCAATTTATGACAGATCGTCGTCTATTGGGACAGCTAGTTATTATATATTTTTTATTATTCTCATTTTCCCGTAGGTTATAAACCTCCGAAAACTTACAAATCGCGCGAAACACGATATCAAGGCTGTCACTGGGCGACGGTACCATTTGAGCTACAGCCCGGTCACTCTACACCATATTTCATTTCAATGTTCCCTTACCCACCATACAGATTGATCGGCCGACCTCGAATGTCCTCTAGGTTTGCTGTTTGCTTGTCAACACAAATCAAACGAGTCCAAATATAAAGAGGTTGTGATATTTTGTTATAGAGCTCCCAACGTGAAGACGGTGTTTGCTGTAAAGTGAAACATTGCGCTAGCTAAATAATTAAATAACCCGCGACAGAATCTGTAAAAATAGTTACATTGTAGTGAGTAACATTCCCGTAAACTTAAGATATCAAAATACTAAATTAGTCAAGTGTTCTCAATTCCAACTCGAAAGAACACTGGAAAGTTGTCCGATTTGGCCTGCAAGATCTATTAAACACTGCCCTACATCGCAACAGTTCTAAGTTATAAAAGTTTCTAAAACAAATTCACCGAGAATTTGTATTCCCACATAAAACCAACTTTGCTACTACATACACATGTTGTTAGCTTTAATATATTGTTGTTTTTATATAAAATGACTTTTAAAAGTCCACATACTGTCGAATAGGCCAAGGTAAGACATCGTGGACCCAACGTTAATTTTTATTCCGCCGACTGTGATGGTCAGCGGCTGCAATGGCTTGGCTTGTTGAGCGGTCCGTGAAGGCATAATACTGCAGATTTAGCCAAGGCCACTTTCAGCCCCAAAACACGGATACGTCGAACCCCTTGGACGACTGCTGCTGTTGCAAACATAGCCGCTTGTCTATGGGTTTCCCCGCGTGCGAATACTAATGTGTCGTCTGCGTAGCACAAGACAATCGCTCCGTCAAGAATCTTGCTGCGGAGCGCCCAATCATACCCGATGTTCCACAGGAGGGGTCCCAAAGCGGACCTCTGCAGAACACCGCACACAATTGCGCGTGACTTCCATCTCCCTTCTTGTGTCGGGTAGCCAACAGCACGTGCAGATAAATTGTTCACGATAATTTGATGCAAATACTGAGGCACCGTGGGGTATCGCAGATCCTCTTTTATCGTTTCCCAAGGCAAGGAGTTGAAGGCGTTTGAAATATCAAAAGAAACGTTACAACTACCCCACCCCGATACATCTCGTCTTTGGCAAGGGCTTTCAACCTAGTGATAGCGCCAATTGTTGACCGGCGCGGGCGAAACCCGAAATGATTGTCGCTGAGGTTTGGCCCCCTCCAAGTGACGCATGAGACATCAGTACGTCACACCTACAGGATTATTCGCCTGTAGGTTTACTCGTCTAGAAAAAGTGATAGCCATATATCACCCTTTTCTAACAATTTGCTGGCTTCATCCAGGAGAACAATTGGACGATAAGACGAAGATTGATCTTCGGGTCGACCATTTTTATTGATTAAGACTAACCTGCCGGACTTCCAACGATCAGGAAAATAACCCTGCAATAAGCAGTTGGGGACGGCCTCCAGAACCATCTCCTTCATGGCATGCGCGATGCGCGTCCTGGAATGCCATCAGGATCAGGTACGCCCTTCTTGGTGCGCATTTTTTGCACTGTCAGTTCCAACTCTTCAGGAGTTATCCTATGTAACGTTACTACCCCCTCAACTTCTATTACTAGCATCATAGAAGGTGGGAACCATTCCCTGTGTGATGAAAGTAGGCAAGATATCACATTTTCGCGAAGTTGCGAATCCATGCTCTGCGTGAGCGGCGGGGCAACCGGACGCAGCTTACCTCTCACCCACTTGTACGGCGTCTACCCCACTGGTCACGATCTAGAGTCTCGTGCCGGGACAAATAAGTAATAACAAATCTTCAGGTACTTTTAATAACTCAGAACATCGTCATTAATGTTTCATGGCTGCTGTGAAGTATCTGAAACGCTTGTAAACAAACAAATAATTTATTATTACGCGTAATATTAGGGGAAACTTAAAAAGTCACTGTCAGTGTAAGTGGATAAAATAGATCAGTACAGGTACCAAAAGTCTCAGATAGTGGAGAACTCGTGGATATATGAGAAAACCGATTTGCTCCAAATTAATTGCACGGCTACGCACTAGAAAACGCATCATACGTTCTCCATCACAGGGCTTACTCTACAGTTCCCCTCTATATATACCTTACGTGACAGGGGATCGTTTTCCTATAACCAACACTATTAGTCTCGTAATTGATTAAGACTGAAATGGGAAAATCGATTAATAAATAACAAAATTAGAGAAAATTATGATAATCAATCATGCGCTATTTTTGTTAACACGAAATCAATTAAAATTTATTGCCCGTAGGTTGTTTTGTTTTAGAAAATACAGTGAGCGTCTCAAGACTGTCCATTAGTAAGCACATGCAACTTTCAAATTATGCACTTTGTAAAAACAACTTAGAAACATGTGCGTAAGGTTGACTTTTCAATATGTTAAAATTTTACACATCATTTAAGTGGAACCTGGATAGTAAAAACGACATAGAATTATACACGTTTGGTTAGACATTGCATAAAAATATGTTAATATCCTAGTATTCTGCATTGCAGCCAAGTAGGGCCATCGCAACCGGAAATGCTCCTTACGCATTGGCACGTAGCAATGGCACTGTCGCCTTTCGTATAATTTGTGAGTTCCCAGTGGCACATTGGTGAACATAGAGTTTGTCTTATATACTTTTATTCAGAGTAATGGCGAAATAGTTTTAGGATGCGAAAACTTACGCCATTAGTTTTGTTTAAAGTACAAACAAAATAACCATGTGTATATTTTGTTATATTTTCTACCGGCTAACTTAATTCATATCATAAGTTGACTCACCAATAGCCGAAACGACTTAGGGCAGGTTTCACATGTTCCCCATCATGGTCTAAGCTTTGTCGTGGCGGTGGGACTCTGCAGCATGGGGTGAACTGAGGCACCTCAGGCGGAGCCAATTGAATCGAGAGGGTGCTATTTGTACCCCTCCCACATGAAGGGGGGACAAAAGAGCAGGATGTGGATGCGCTTTTGCGCACAGGGCAGGGGGCGACGATGTGAACCTCATCTCATTTCACTGTCCCAAAGTTGGTGGGACTGTCGTGTGGTACTTGAAAACACCATCTGATGAGGTGGTGGCGGTCTCTTAGGACTAATTAGCCGTCGAACTACCCTGATGATTTGTGGTTCGGGGCAACTCATCAATAACGGCACTGATCGATTCGCGGTGGTATTAGTGGGTATTCAATACTATAATGTACCGCGACCCCCACATAACTGGAGCCCATCCGGGGCCGGTGATGACGCGTAAATGCGTTTCTACGCCTCAACAAAAAAAAAAAAAAAGTAGTTATACCTTTAGTCAAATTAATATCTCATTTTTATTTTGCGATTTAAATGGCGCCTAAATTAAATTAAACTAAAAAGATTTTCACAATTTAAGCGTTAACATAATTCTTCATTATTAAACTTCGTTAACACATTTTCAGGGTAGTAAAATAATAGCTATTTTGTCGAGTTTCATTTTCATTTCATCAATCAATATTGATTACAATCTAAAGTAATAATATAGTAACAGAATATCCCATTATAATAAGTTTGGAGTACATAAAAGACGAACAAAACCTGATTTACAGATTAAATATCTGCACTTTGGAATTTGTAAAATACACACAAAACAAATGGCGCAAAGATTGCCGACCTAACACTATTTCGCCATTACTAAAAAAACGTATGAAAGGGATATGCAAAATGGGACATTTACGAACCCTCTCGGCTCCTGGCCTTGGGCAACGTTCAATCGATACAGAAACAGATTTGCCCCAAAACCTCTCTTATATTTCTCATTACAGATGTATACAAGTGGGAATCTAAACCAGAAGGGTCCTTAGATACTAACGTTCATGGTTTAATGAACATTTCTTACAATAAAGCTATTTTTACGGATTCTATCACGGTTTATTAAGTAAATAGCAGTCCGTCTGGGCTTTCCACGAGTATTTCACGAAATATGGCGAATTTTAACTTCGACCTCGTAAACATGCTATACAGACAACAAATTAAATTTTTATCGTCTATCGGGACAGGTTGTCAATAATTTCTGCGGCTAGGCGAGGATTTACCGTGATAGATTCTTCACAATTTGGTTACATTATTAAAGTTTTCATAATCATCGAAACGTATTGGGACATGTTATGAAGCATATTCATCACTGATGACGTAGGATTCTAACGTTAAAAGAATTTTTCAAATCGGTCCAGCGGTTTGGGAGCCTATCCAATGCAAACAAACAAACAATCAAATGTTTTCCTTTTCATGATTTAACAAGGCCGGCGGCCATGTTTCACAGTAGGTCTCACAACTCGGACACAAACGGAGACTGTCACCCGTGAATATAACTGTTATACACCGTCGTATGGCTTGTTAAATAACAAAGTCATTCGCGAAAAACTCTGTTAAAGTAATTTTATTATAATGAGCAACATTCGCGTAAAGCAAATTCCGTAATCTGTATTGCAAACTTGGCATGCTTTACTAATTTGTAAAACATGTTTTTTTTTATTTCTAAAACATAAAATTAATAATTTGCTTTTTACAAATCTAAGAAATGCACAACACAAGAAACGTAAGTTAACGATTTATTATGAGCATACAGTCATGCTGTATTGCAGCGGAATTAGGCCGACACAACTGGGAAAGTACCTCCCACTCACATAATATCGCTGTAAAGAGGCAAACCCAGTGTCACGATTCGTGCAGCCTTTTGAAGACTCGCTACACCTATTGGCATCCTTCACTCTACTTTCTAACACTGAGATGCTCCTAGACATGCGACGTTTTCAGAAATTGATATCAAATGAGCATAATTAATTGTAAATAATTATTTAATTTACAATTTATGATATACGGAGAATATATGATATAATAAAGGTATTCCCACACCATACATACACCTTTATTATGGCATATATTCTCTGCGAGGGGCAGCTGGCGCGTATATTATCACCGCACCGCCGCGCGCCACTTAACGTGCTTGTAAATCTCTGCGTATCGGCTTCCATGGCTAGAGAGACAATCTAAAAAGTTAGATTGTCAATGACATTTAGTAATGGATGTGAGCTTTACAATATAGATAAGCTTTACAATAAAGATAGTCGCTTCCATGAGGTAAAATAAATTACGTACTATATAATATCGTTCGCTGAGAGGAAATACCATTGTGATTTTCGATAAGATTCCTATATTATAAAAATGGATTAAAGTGAAGGATTATCATGTTTATATTTTGGAATAGTTCCTTAGTGTCATTATGAAATAATGACAATAATGACACAATAGTTCCTTAGTGTCATTATGAAATAATAATGTATTCTACAATTTCAATATTTTTTATCTCTAATAATTCCCAATTTAGTTCTCTAATAATTCAAAAAATTATGAAGCTACAGCTGCATAAGAAATATTTCCAAGCGCAATTTTTTGAGTTAAGGGATGTGATGTTGATTTGTGGAGTCAAAGATTAAGGTAATTGTTATAGAGATGTTTTCTAAAACCAGCTGTAACATTGTTTCTTCCACATAATCCACGCTATTTGTCAACTATTGATAGCTAAAAGATGCGTAAGAATTTAGTTTCTTAGTCATCTTTTAGTCATAGTATGAATTCGCAGTTCAACAAAAGAAAAACAGAAACTCATCACCAAATGTTTCACAAGATTGGAAGATGATTCTGATGATTTCCATGGATGTGTTATCTTACTAGAACTGCGAAAACATGACCACATATCTATCCAGATACTTACTCTACGTATCTCTACATTTTATACGATATTTGCTGTGCTGCGCTCTACAAAATAAAACACATATTTTCATGTAGAATGCAGTATTATTTGCATAACACAAATATACTTCAATCTTTTCTTATTTGTATTAATCTTTGGTATTTGGTATATTTTAGCAGCTTAAAAATACTGTCATGGAGCTCCGTATATTCATTATTAACTCGTACAATATCCTACGTTATATCACCTAAGGGTGTATATTTTAATTGGACAGTGCAGATTTATGTTCCCTATGAAAAGAAATGTAATCATCACCCTGTTATCGAAATTCGATCTTGGTAATAAATAAATAAACATCGTATTTTGAGTACAGTTTGACTGCTTATGGAATACTTTTTTGTAAATGAAAACTAATTGTCAATATCTTAATGTGTTTCACGTTGTGTATTAGATGACTTTTTGCTTTGTGTGGATTCTGTAGTGTGTGTATCGCGCTATTTACTTAATTTAATGTTTCAAAGTTATTAAGTATGTAAAATGTTAGCTTCCTCTATATCTTTTCCATAAATATCTACAGGTTAAAGAAACTAGTTGAATTTGAAGTAACTTCCTTCGCGCTGCGAATATGGTAGCCCTATCTGCCCACGATGGCGAACAGTAGCATATGCTTCCAAGATACGTTGCATTGTATATCACTTTAAGGTTTTAAGAAACTGGCCCCAGGCCGAGGTCGACATAATAGTAAAGGCATAAAAAATAAGTTTAGCCTTCTCTCCGGTATGTATGATGTGGAAGAAAGATACATTTATTTTTCCAATATTAGTCCCAAGTACATATGGGTTTCTTTACGCTCAACTGCCACATTGTTGAATTTAGTAAGCGGTGCCGATTGTAAGCAGCATTTTAATAATATTTGTAACGTTTTGTGTGGCTCGAATTCTAGCCGCTTTCTTTTTCCCCGGGCCGATATCAAATAGAGACAGTAATAGTTTGATTTAGT
>JAFELO010000726.1:468165-496788 GCA_017140195.1 Eumaeus atala
GCTTGATATATTACGTAGTGTTGTCTTAAATGTCGATATATAATTCTTTCGTAAAATTAAGTTTCTTAGAGAATATTGTATAATACGGTTATTGTCGTCAGGCGTGCTATAGCAACGTGATTTGAATTTCTTGTCAGCCATTCCACAGTTAAGGGAATGGGAGATTGGAGTTCACTTGTACTGGGGCACACACACGCACTACTATACTCATAATATGTATTATATTTATATTATGTATATGTATTATATTTATAGAGCTGGCCTTAGCTGAAATTCTGTAACAATTTCCTGGGATTTTGTAAGTAGTCTTCGGCTCATTGGGTTGATAAAGTGGAATCTCTATTTCACTTTATCCTCCCAATGCATCTGCATTTGAGGATGTTACTAGGCGCGGGTGTACGGAAGGTCTCGTCTTCAGATAACATCAATGTCAACTCTCTGTATTCAAAGATTTCACACCAGTCTCCGCCGCCTCCAGACCCCGTGCCTACTTTTTTTATAATACAATAATCCTATTAAGTAATTTTTTATAGTATGGGTGTGCAACCTAGTATCTTCACAATTACTGACGCCCACATCCGCATAATTGTTACGCACATTCTTCTTTCACTCCTACCATATAAAGGGCCACCGGAAACGCATAAACCACAATAAACGTGACTGTGTAGTTGTCACTTCTCGGCGTTGTTATGTGAGTGAGAGTACTCCCCGGACCGGCCAGCCCATTTCAGTTAACGGAGCATGTCACTAATTTTAATTCTAACCAAAACAAATTCTTACTAAAAACATTATTACTATTTATAATAACACGGGTACATATAGTAGACTATGATACATCAAAATATAACAGCATAAAATTTGATTTTATGCTTGCTCTCATTTCGTAGTTCTATATATAGGCCGTGAATCCGGAGATTAACGAATGACGTAATTTAGGCGAGAAACTCATGACATCGATGCTCAATATGAAGTTTTAATTATTTGAAATGATTTTATTTATTTCTCCTCCACGTGTTCGCACGCATCATCATAATCCATTATATCTAATCAAACAACGCAACTACATTTTTTTGTGTCCATCTGACGCATGTCGCACTCCACTCGGTTGTAGGTTAGAGAAAACCGTAGCATAGCTACGTGAGTGTAGCACTACTACGCGAAAGTAGCAAATAATATTGCGTATCGCCTTTGTTACGCTCACGTAGCATATCTACAAATACACGTTTTAATTTGGATGCTGATGTTTAATTATTGTGCATTTACGTTAATTATAAAGTTTCAGTTGCATCGTAATTTCACTAACACACACATATTCTGAAGTATAAATCAGCATGGGTCAATTAACTCCAAAAATTTCCACTGTGATAGACAGCACCCATTGTGATTATTAAAGAAACCTAACATTAATTAAAAAAAAAAAAACACTTGCTATAATCTAAAACGTGTTGCTTTTGTTTAATTAATGTTTTTGATGTATGTACACAGAGTCAATTGACCATGCAACAAAACTGACGACACCTACGTTTAAACTCATCAAACCGGCTATAGCGATGAACCAAAATCTACATATATAAACTCTAAAAATAACTCGGATGTGATTAGGAAATCCATGATATGGAATTATAATAACTTTCATGTTCTTTTTTAATAGAATAGGGTTCAAACGAGGAATCGGTGCCTTCTAGAGACTACCGGTGCCCATGAACATCCACATAATTACTATGACGATGCGTTACCCTACTCCAGACCCCTAATGGGCCACCGTGTACTCACAAATTGCACGAAACGTAACGGCGGCATTATGTGAGCGAGAGCTACCTCCAAGGACGTGTCGGCCCAACCCCGTTGCACACGGATATATATGATATAGTGTCATGCACTTTACATGGTTCTATCTCCTCCTATGCAGCATGGCACTACCTCTTCCTGATGATGATTATATTTGTCGTTCCTTCCTTCGCTTGGTTATTATTATTTAATGACTGCATCAATCACGAGGAGGCGCTGAGTTATCAAGCAAGTGATTATATATAAAAGCGCCTTCGTTAACAAGTCTTAATGAGCTGAGGTGCTCGATACTAGCAAGTCACCTCGACCTGATAACTTGTTCTGGAAAGAAGAACAACTACTAGGTCGATATAATTATGACCATCACAATCTTCAGAACAAACGAGTAATAGACCTCTTTTTATTTTATATTGTAATGGGGCGAACGAGCGGGCGGAGCTTTGTATAGATCG
Organism: Eumaeus atala; assembly: GCA_017140195.1. Lineage (NCBI taxonomy): Eukaryota > Metazoa > Arthropoda > Insecta > Lepidoptera > Lycaenidae > Eumaeus > Eumaeus atala. Next base: position 470,406 of record JAFELO010000726.1, read on the forward strand.
ATGTCGATGGCCATAGATATCCGTATAATTTTTAAGCATACTTTTTGTCCTCCTATCGTCCAATGGTTCACGGGAAGTTCACAAATCACACGAAACGTGACAGCATCACATGTATGATTCAAGTACATCCACATCGTGCCAGCCCAAATCAGCGACATGGGGTCATGGCACTACCTCGGTTCTCACACTAGTACTATTCAAGTTGACTACATCTAAGACAAATTATATAAAGTATTAAATCTTACCGTTCCTATACAAGTAGAGCTACACATCAATTTATATATGTAGTATACTAGTGACCCGACTTTGCTCGTAAACAAGAGGGTCAAAATTTACACTAAAATCTTTCTATGAAAACCTTATATTCATGGGTGAAAATCGCCTGAAAATCCGTTCAGTAGATTTAGGGAAAATCGATCACATATATATGAACAGCCTTTGGGATCTTCGTTTTGTAATAATGCATAGATGTAAGTTCAGAGAAGTTAGTTAGTATCTGTTGAGATTAGTGGATGTATCGCAAACTCTCGATGCCAAAATAGAATAGAGATGCCGGAATAATCCCATAGCTTTAAAACTCGCGAATCCTTCCCGTATGCCGACACAGCTACAGACGATTACGTGTAGAGGCGTTTGTTTTATGACGCAAACGAACCTATATAAATAGCATTTGAATATATAAATAAAATGTATACACTTTTAACATTAATACTAATAACATGAATACTACGTTATATTATTAACATGAACACTATGAACTACTATTAACATGAGTTTCCATCAAGAATATTTAACAAATTCAATGAACTATTGATACAAATAAGTTGTACTTGCAAGCTTTAGGTCCTGTTCGCACGGGCTTTAGAAGATTTTTAGTAAGAAGTAGTGCTATACAACGCACACATGATATCTTTGTATAGTCACCACTTGGGTATCCATTGGAGGGGAGAAGGAAAGGAGGGTAACGCATCGATTTAGGTTCATGCGGATGTATATGGGCGTCGGTAGTCATGCACATCTCCGACTGCTTATCGGCTCTCTATAATATGTTAAAAATATACGTTTTAATACAACGTTCAAGAAAGCATAAGGGTGCCCATTATTCTGTTTACACGGCGCAGAGTGCGCCGTCTCGTAAACAGGTGGTTCCATGTTGTATGGCTCTTTCAACACGCGATAAAAAGCCCATGTACGAACGGGGCCTTGTCACTACAAGGTAACTAAGGTACTAACACTTTAGTAGATGTGTTTTTAAAATGTAAAATCTAATCAACTAAACAATAGTAAAGTCTAATCAACTAAACAAATAATTGACAATTGACATCATCTAGTTAAAACCATTAAGGGTTACTTATGTATTATTGCTTATTGTAGTACATATTATGTAGGGTTTGTAATATTTTTGTTGTAAAAATCAATTTATTTTTTAATTAAATAAAGAAAAACCTGCTTTCACCTCGCCATCGTCTCGGTGAATGAAGTTAATGAAATATGTGTGAAAAACCTTACTTACTTTACTTACTTAATTGTGATAATTGAATATATAAGTCGCAGTCGGATTGTCTAATTCACCGTATTTCATTACGCCTAGCCACATAAAAAAAACAAGGTCGTTTTCATTTGGTACATTACATTGTAGACACCAGTGGATATCGAATTAATGACAATTTGTGTTAAATTCTAGTGACTGGCGGATATTGAATTAATGACAATTTGTGTTAAATTATAGTAATTCGTCGATATTGAATCAGTGACAATTCTTGTTAATTTATAGTCATCTGTGGATATGAAAATAAATGAATTAATGGAAATTAATGCTACACTAAAATCGTACCATACGCTATCGTAGGGGATGATTTAAGTTCATTTAAGGCGGCCATTTTTACTTTAAAAATCTGATTTCAATATAAATTCAATAATATAATTGATACGTTGTAAATATAACGTAACCGACCCGTGATCCTTGGAAGGGTCTTTTCCAATATATATCGTCCCGCAGTACGACTGAAATGACCACAATAAAACAGGTGTACGGCGTATCTGCTATGTATGTGAAACGGAACAAGAGTGTAGACTGATATCGCTCTATCAATGGGTTGGTCAAATAGTAAGTATTTTGGTTCTAGCGATTCGCCCCAGCTTCGCCTGTGAAGAACCAGGGCCGCGCTGTTCTAAATTTCTGTGAAAGCTCTAACAAAATCAGTCAAACCGTTGCTGTAATTGCGCCGTACAAATATACTGACTCGCGGGCAATTGTTATTTAGCTGTGTATATCTTTAAAAAACAGCACTGCACTTGAAAGAAATCACTTATTTTAAAATATTTGACGGACATTTTGATTTTGTATATGGTACAAAGATGTTCTATACTGTTCCCTAATAGGATAGGCGGAGAGCACATCCCTACATACATGTCCTGCCTTCTCTACATTAATAACAATTTATATAAAAGTCAGGTCGGTGTATTATGAACTCCAAGCATGCGGAAGTAATGGCGAAATTGCATGTAAGATATGGTCTGTCTGGTCTCTTTTAAAGACTTAAATATGAGAAAGTCTTAAATGAATGGCCTCTACATTGCAACTAAATCAAAATTGGTACCCCTAAATCCCTCCCGCTTACGTTATACGGCAACACGATCCCGCATGAAGTGGTGGATATCTTATCGCATTTCATGCAGTTTATCATAGTTTGATGAATGGATGGATACTCAGTTGATGGTGTTAAAAATGGATTTGGATAAGGAAATTTAAAAAAAAATATTGCTTAATTGACGTAATTACTGCGATAATTACCGGGGTCACAGTTTCGTGTTATACACCAGGTTAGCCTAACAGAAACCTAAGTGGCAATATAACTACAGGCATTTTCCGGTTGAAATTTATTCACATCAATTATTTAGGTTATAGTGATGGAATAAATAGTGACTTTTTATTTGACAAAAGTAAAGCAAACTGTGAAATAAGCTATTAACATAATAAAAACTTCGCTTGAATGACCACAAATAAGTTGCTTATTCACACATTCACAAAAAGCATTTTACCTGAATAACAAACAAGTTTTTATTTGGATATCGACTATATATTATTCTGGAATAAGGAATAGAATACATTAAATATAAATTAATAATTATATTGCAAACTAGTTGGCAAATTAGTCCGCATAGACTTTGTGAAATAGTTTGCACATGCATTTTACGGTTTGGTTAGACCCTTTTGCACTACATAGAAAATAGAACAGAAAATGCATATCAAGCTCAATGCTATTTTCTACATCGCCACTTTCACATCCCTCACTAATTTAAAGAAAAGAAATCAAGATTTTATTGATGACAATAGCGTGGGTTAGTAACATTACAAACGAGTTAATTATACAATATTACTGTAACTAATAGAGGTGTCCGCTCAGCATTGTAGCCAATACATTGGGTACAATGTAGTAATACAACGCTGATTTTCAATGACTTCTAATATTTATCGATCACTTGGAGCGATGCAACGACGAGCTGTAAGCACTCATGATGGAGACCAAACTCAATTATAGCCTATACTCGTATAGTACCGAAATCGATAGAAATAGCACCCAAAAAAAGGGGAAGTTCAGATATGACCGTGTACTTACAAACAGGCCAAGGAGCCACAACCAACAAGCACTTGACAAATACCAAGTCCATGGAGAGTTAAAAAATTCCATTCGGCCACATACCTGCTCTGTGTAATATCACAGCGGTTCTGTTCTCTTTATCATCCCACTCAATTTTAATATCGCAAAATATTGTACAAATATTGGCGTCAAAGTGAGAAAACACAATGGACAATCAATCATCTATAAATGACAGATTTCAAATTCAAATGTAAAATTTTATATTTTTTATTGTAACATTATATATGGCTAAACCAACTTTAATGTACCGTGAGCCCCTCACACGACTGGACCCCACCCAGGGCCATTGAAGGCGCGTAAATGCGTTTCCCCGCGTCTACGAAAAAAAAGGCGTCGGTCCTTTAGGGGACTGACTAGCCGTCGAGGCGCCTTGATGAATTGTATTTCATTACATTATCACCCCAAAATTGTTGTTTTTGAAAAATATTTAATGTTCAGACACACTGTTTTATTATGTTAGATATATTTTGTTACGAAATGAAACATTAATTAAAAAGAAATTAAAACGTTAATTGGAGTGCGAGGGCGTAGTCATGAAAGTCACCCATTGCTATTTTATAAAAAACAAATAAAGAGATCATCCCAAGCTTGAAGTTTTCTATTATCAGTAGATCTCTACCTATCTTAAAGTTTTCTATTATCAGTAGATCTCTACCTATCTTAAAGTTTTCTATTATCAGTACATCTCTACCTATCTTAAAGTTTTCTATTATCAGTAGATCTCTACCTATCTTAAAGTTTTCTATTATCAGTAAATCTCTACCTATCTTAAAGTTTTCTATTATCAGTAGATCTCTACCTATCTTAAAGTTTTCTATTATCAGTAGATCTCTCCCTATCTTAAAGTTTTCTATTATCAGTAGATCTCTACCTATCTTAAAGTTTTCTATTATCAGTAGATCTCTACCTATCTCGTTTTTTATTCGTTACATTACTCTCACTTAAGCTCTTATTTTGTAATTGCTATGCTAGTAAAGGAGGGAGTTCTCATTGCGGTGAATTACCTCTAATGGCCCCACTCGAGTCTTACAAGGAGCCCCCTGATATCTATCTATCCAGACAACTCTACCGAGAGAAATAGAAACTGAGAAAATAGGACGTTAAAATAATATTTGAACTCTGTGGTTATCCTGGTATCCAGCATGCAGACTGCACTGCAATAAGCGTCTGAAATGCGCATTTTTTGGTAACTCTGTCATCCAGTGATCACTTAGCAATGGAAATTTGGTGACAATTATAAAAAAGTAAAACCTTTTGGTAAAAAATAGGAACATGTCAATTTAACGAGCTTGACGTTTGACATTTCATTATAAAATACGTCTAATACAAGTAAATGCACGTGGGCATGCTATAGTATGCGTGACATTTTATTTAATAATATAAATGTAACGCAAATTATAATCTTCGACTGTACCATTTTCACATTCCTTCATTTGCGCATTTCTTTCAGAAGGGATGGAATTTGTTCTTGGCATGTGAATATTTAGATAATATAGATATTTGTAATCTGGCTTATTCGGCACGTAATATTCTCTGCGTTGAAAAAATATCACTCTTTTTCCTTTTGTCGATGTGGAGGTCCTGATATATTTGTGACGGCTGATGCTGTCTGCCATCACCAAATGATAATAAAACTGTTTTTTTTTATATTCCACAGGTAACCTACATATTCGTGTCACAATGCATGAATGAATACTTCAAAAAAAAGGGAGCTGTAGTCCTTTTATGTTTTTTCTTTTTGTTTATTAAACACTATATTCTTCAAATATTGAATATAGGGAATGAAGGGCAATCCAAAGGACAATTAGTGGTCATGGTCACAACANATATTCATTGGACAGAAGGGATTTTCATACAATTTTCACTCATGGATAGTGAAATTTCCGAGGCAGGTTATACTGTCAAGTAACGTGAGGCGTCTCAAATCGTCAATAACTTGGTGCTCGCCCCCTTAATGCTTCGGACTTGAGGATCAACATCAGAACACACTTTAGCCCCGTTTACTGTAGTTGCCTTGCAATATGTACTTGTTATTAGACAAAATCCTGAAAAACTCACTGTCTGTTTGTATGAAATCGATTTTCTCAAAATCAACTGATCGGATTTTCATACGGGTTTCACTCATGAAATATTTCCAGAGAAGGTTTTAATGTATATATAATTGTGGTATAAGTCTTGGAGTTAAGACAGCCACCTCTCGGGCTTCATACACACACACATATATATATAAGTAGTAAGATCATTTGTAAATACATTCCTATAATAAGGCCGGAACGAACGAAGTAGTGGGAAAACGAGGAGAAACAAGAAGAAGAAAGAAGAATTCTTTGCTTGTGTAGCAAATATTGTTTCTGACATTTTTAATATCTAAGTAAAGGGAAAATATATTAGTCCCCAATTTCAACATATGGTTTTGTTTACAAAGTGCATTCTGTGCCAGTACTTACACGGTTTGTTTTACGGCGCTGCCGGTGTATCTTGTTATTTTTGTAAATTGATGGTAAAAGCATTTAAAACATATACGAACATTCAATATAAATGCGGGTACATCGTATATTTAACTCAGTGTAGCTACTTCGTTTTCTATACGAAGGAACCTGCGCCCAGGGTACAAAGTTAGTGATGGACTAGATCAGTAACTTCATACTGACGGACATTAACAAAGTTCATGCAATCAAAACTGTCCAATTTGTTAGTTAAGTATGAGTTAGCTACGGCGAAGCGAGATTGTCGCTTCAATTTTGAAGAAAACTCGTTTCGTTGCGTCTACAACAGGGACCGGAATGTTACCTTAACAAACTAAATGAGGTTTCATTCTCGGGAATTGCTCTATCCATTTGTGATAACAGCATGAAAACACGTTCGTAGATTTTGAGGAAATTGATAATACAACTTTGTATTTTAACACGTACATGTCATATAGATGTAATAAGGCTTATTATCAAGCATAAATATATTTCGGTTTGTATTTTGTTGACATACTTCACACCCCACTGTTTGGCGGATGTATATACTCGCGGCTCACAAGTTATTGCTGTGATATTACGTTTCTTGGGGTTTTTGAGCAGCCGGGGGCCCATTGCGAAAATGGAGTATAGATGGTATCGCATCTGAATGATCATTAACCATGCCGATGCATGCGAGTGGTAGGAGATCGGTCGTCTCTGCGCTCATTAAAAGAGGCTTATGTCCAACAGTGGACCGATAAGGGCTGATAATGATGATGATGATGCGGTTGTTAATAGGCGTCGGTATTCCTCATACGGCTCCCGTTTGTATTTATGCTGTAAAAAATTTCAAAGCAATGTAGACATTTGAAATACCATTACTTCAACTTTCAACCGAGCCTTGCTTAACGCAATCGGCTATGAACAATATTTGAGGTCACGCCGCCAGCGATTTGTATAAATAAGCTGACGAAATTTTAAAATATTACAACGTAATATTTTTCACCATTGGCCCGGAGAGAATTAATTAAATGTCATTAGATCGGCCATTAAGATTATAGGAAGCACGAGAACGCTCATATAATTCAACACTCGCCTGACATTTTATAACTTTTGAGATCGAAGACACCACCCTTAATATTTAGAAAATGAAAAAGTATTCAGACAATGTATAGTAGTACAATTTGTATTTGGTTAAATTTCGTTTTTAATTTATCTTCCTTTATGACATCCTCATAACCGTCGACATCACCAGAATATTCTCTTAAATAAATAGTTGAAAGTGTAGTAACTCATTATATTAGAACATTTATAGATAAGAAAGAAGACTGTGAATAAGAACTTTCGCATTTTAAAATTATTTCAAAAACAACGCCATATATATAATTAAAATAAAGCAAAATTCTATAGACCTATGGGCCCTTTTGTTACTACATACTTTCTTCATAATATTTTATTAAATTTAACATTATGCTCGATTGTCGGCCACCTATACTGTCCCGAATCAGGACATACAATCATTGAGCAAGCTATTATTAATAACATTCATAGTGTAATATATATATATATATAGAATTTCTAATAACTTACACTTGAAATTCTCTTTTAATCTAATGGTCACAATTCAACGAGGCATCTGTGACAGGTAATACCTGGATATCGAACTTCAGCATGTCAAGCAAGTTCTGCACAACATCAAGTTTCGGGTACACTGTCTGTTCCACAGAAGCCGAGCAAAACTAGCCAACTGACAAAATTGGCTATATTCTCAAGCGAGCTCCAATAAGAACTTATTTTAAGCCGTCAAAGTACGTTGGTCATTTCTTACCAGTGAAATGCCATATCCCTTAATAAGATGCAGGAGTATACAAGCTTTATTGTGACTGAACTCTATTATATTGGGCAAACTAGAAGACCCATAAAAACTCGTATTTAAGAACAGATAGCCGACATGAAGCACCGATGTATTACAAAATCAGTGGCCTGTGAGCATTTGGTAAAGCGAAAATCCTCAATAGGGAACACTGATACCTTCCAAGAATGATCCGTGAGGTTATTGGAATTAAAAATCATTCAAATTTCAGTGGAGAGAATCGCTGGGCTCCCTCTCTGCTTAGGACACGGTGATAAACACTATCAAAATAAACATATCACCTCAAGACAGCAAAATATAATAAGTACTGTTTACGTTCATCAAAACTACTAGACAATTACAATTCTTTGGGTACTTTTAGTAATTTTAGACATCTGTCATCTTAGTCCACCCGTGTCCATGGTTGCTGTAAAGGTTCTGTAACTTTGGGCTAAATCCATAGAAGTAGTTTTATTGTAATGAGTAACATTGGCGTAAACTGAAGACAAATAATATTTACAAACTTATAATTGTAGTTCCCTTCATACAAAATTTGTGTCTGCGCCCGCAATTGTCAGTTCATCGTTTATATGTAAAGTGGTCATGCCCGTACTTCCCGTTGGCACAGAACCCTCCGCGAACGAGTCCGAATACAACATAGGCTAGATAAAGATTTCTAAAACTATATACAGATGATTATGAAAACATCCATGATGGAATAAAATTGAGAAAGAAACATCAAAGTAAATCCTTATATATCTGTAGAAATTATTTGCAAAAAGCTGTCGCGACAGACTTGGTTCTGCCATGAATTGAGTTTGTTGTCATGATAGGTAATGTGTAATGTCTATGAGGTTGAAATTTTTGTAGTTGTAAATTAATGAATTTTTTCCATATTTTGTATAACATCCGTGCGAAACCGAGACGGACTACCATAATTTTCAAATAACACCTATAGACACAATTTTTATGTAAAACAACTCTTCTTTGGCCGTATAAAACGCGTCTGCGTACCGCTCACTTTAAGACTTTATACACTCGGAGCGATTATAGAGAAAAATTAAAGAAAAAACAGAGCCTTATAATAAACAATAAATTCTAAGATAGTTGATATACGGGTATATATTATCGAAATACCTCTCATTGATTAATCACGAAATATCAGTTTTTGCAGTTCAGTCAAAGTCAGAAACTTTGGCAGAACGTTTTAGGGTGTAGACATACGCTAATAACGGATTTTACTAATTTCGAGAGAAATTTTAGGGGTGGACTATGCGGGTGAAACTGCATGGCGTAGTTAGCCATTACTTACGACGATATCTACGATGTTCTACGACTGTCTTACAGAGTATAAACATAAAACATAGTGTGCACAACAGTTTAACTAAGTAACGACTAGGTATCGCTCGGTGTGTAGCTGATGTTAGACGTTCATTGCACGCCATTTAAATCCTTATCTGAACAATGTGTAGCGCAGCCCCAATATATTACTTACGTTACAGTTTATTACTGTTAACTTCGGCGCCGAGCCTATTTCATGAGTGGTGTTGCCAGCAGCGGCCCGGAATACATATATTTGTATATTGTTATGTTAATTTGTTGTAGATTTGTTGTTAATTTAACTTTGATCTTTTCACAGTTGTATACATTTGAAAGGTTACGTAAAAACCGGCGCTCTGCCCTTTTCTTTCATATTGAGCTACACCAAAATTACGTCAAAATAGACTTAAAAATGAGTAATTCAGTCCGAAGATTTTGATCTATCGCTATCTGTCAAATTTGACTAATTAACGATTCCTATGAGACTGTACTCTAAAAGCTGATTACGTTTGTCCAGATGACTGAAAGTAATAAACTATTCCGTGCTATTTATATGTTTCTGTTTAATATAAGGCTATGTTAATAATTACATTTTAGCTGTGTATATCTCCAACATTCTTACCAATAATTTGTATTAAAAACTAATATTTATATCTGTAGATTGTTATGAAAATATTTTGACAAGAATCATGCAACGCAACATACTTTTTATGTATTGCATTTAGGCAAACGAGCTTTGGAGCCATTTGATAACTATTGACGCCCATAGACATCCACATAATTGTTATGCAGATGTGTTGGCTTTCTTCTCTCCTCCGCTCCAATGTTTAACCCAAAAAAAAAATCTAACACATGTTAACGCTAGTGTAGCTTTGGGTGAACTTGGCGGCTCATAGTTTGTATGATTAGCACTCCGCCACTAAGAGGAATATCTTACTATGGCTTGAACAAGAGGCAATAATTTGACATTGCGGCCACTTACACATTCATAGTATAACTCTAAAGGCATTAATACAGCACCCGTAGTTATTGCGAAATAATATACAAAATGAAACGCCATGTTAGGGTCCGTTAAATACATTTGAAGTGCAATAGGATTTTTATTGTAATTGAGATGATCATATCTAAAACAAAAACGAAACTGACTACTACGTCCCGTGGAATTTTGGATTATAAAATGAGAACAATCTGAACTCTACTGTACCCACCATAGAGCTTAGTTTCATAATTCGTCTTAGTTTCTCATTGGGTTTACAATGTCTACTTTAGCATCGTAGATCTTTACACAGCTAGTTAATTAGACTACCGGATGAGTCTACGTCGAGTACACGAGAGTGCTAATACCGGTCTCGTGGTCTGTGGCGCTCGCAGTACTCGAGAGCTCTCATGCTAGCGTGAGGCGAGAAGTAGTTCACTTAGTAACTCCACACATTTCACTACATTTCGTTGTTACTTACATTCTATTAGCTGATTACGGAGAATTTACGTACGTATTTCGTAGTTTACTCAACAGTTATTTTTATGAACTAGCGGTGTCCCATTACTATAATAAAACCAAGTCTCTTTTACCATTCTGCACTTGACAAATTATACTCGTATTATATGAACCAAAAATAACAAAAAAAAGTACATGAAAAAAACAAAAGGCGCAAGCCATGCTACAAACTTATTCTTATACTAAGCGTAAGAGAGACTATGTTTATGTATGTGTGGGTGTGTGTGTGTGCGTGTGTGTGTGTATGTATGTGTGTGTGTGTGTGTGTGTGTGTGTGTGTGTGTGTTTATATGCATACGCACGGGTGCGTCTGTATGTATACGCAAGTACTAAGACACTTGTTAGTACTTGCGTACACGTGTATGGGAGTATGTGTGTGTGAGCGTTGGTGCGCGTGTAGTGTGCTATCACGAAATTATCCAAATGAATTTTTCTGTCTTCAAGTAGTCCTTTCCGAGCACCCACAAATATATTACTTTAAATATAAAATTTAATTAAATTTTAATCTCGAAACAGGAACGTTAGGACCGGTGCGTTCAGCTAAAATCCGTTGATATAATGATTTTAAAACGCATTTCAAATTTAACAATTTCTGTAACAATGCTTACACGAGGCTGGAATTTTTTATTCATTCTAGAAAAAGTAAAACTAAATTTACATTTAAAACTATAGTATGTGTGCACTGTACAATCTTGATACAATCTGTACAGAAATTAAATGTCTTAAACGCATTTGATTTACAAAAATACAAGATACACGATTTCATACTGAACTGTCACTCTATAGCATCGGTGTTTGTATATAAGTATGTTTTTTTGCAATATCAAGCTTACTTCCATGATTTTAAGTTGTTTTTACAAAGCAGGCGCTATTAAGAAACAATTTGATCACTTGGTATTGATACACCAGAGAAGTAAAATCGTGAGACTGAATCGTGAAACTTTTAGTAAGAGGTAATGCCATGGTAAATTGCAGCTGGATTGGGCTAGCCCGACCAAGGAGGTACTTCTCGCTCACATGATACCACAGTACGATGATCATGCAATCACGTATAGTGTGATTTTGTGAGTATCCGTTGAAGGAGGATACCTGGACTTTTCACTTCTGAGCTGACACGTACGAACATGATTCTTCATGTTCGTACGTCTAAGCTCCAGTCGCGTGTACGATGGCACACGATGTTATTTGTGTTATAGATGCACACAAAATTGTTGATTTTATTATGTAGGTGCACAATCATCAGAGCTTGTTCTCTACACATATATTTGTTTTGTAGATGTATGCTGATTGTATAGCACCTCGCTCCTCCACAAGCTGTATCGTTTGTTAGGTACATGTATGTACCTACACCTAGATCCTATCTCCGATATATTACGTGCATGTTTTGCAGAAGTATGACGGTGCTACAGCATCAGATATATTTCATGCATGTTTCGCAGATGTGTGTTGGTGCTCCAGCGTCAGATATGTTTCGTACACTTTTCGCAGACGTATGTTGATGTTCCAGCATCAGATATATTACGTGAACGTTTCGCATACGTGTGTTGGTGGTCCAGCGTCAGAGACGCGTGCAGCGAGTCCTGCTGGCATTGCACGAACCTGTCTGCGGTTTGGCGACGGTGCTGGACGGACGCACTTTCCTGAAGACGTTCAATATATGTTACTTGAATAAGATACGCTGCAGGCCTGAGAATATTGGTCTGTATATAATTATGTATACAAAATGCAAAAAAAGAAATTTCCATTTGAAGATAAGTGACTAGAGGCTCCCATAAATATCCGCATTACAACTGTGAAACGGAGTATGTATAGTTTGCCTGTTGTAGTATTTAAGTACTCTTAGTCTACCCAGATAAACATTTTAAATGACAGAAAAACTACAATATTTAGGTTGGAAAAAATATATTGCAAAATTGTACAAATATACTTCCAAATCATACTTTGGCGCCAATCTATGCTGCTATTTTTCAAACAGCTTCAACAGTGAAAATCAGTCATAGGTTGGGAATACACGGAGCGAATTTTTGACGATCAATCGACCAAATAGAACCACACATACCGTGTGGGTTAAGCATGTAATGAAGAGGATGCAAATAAAAATATTAAAAGGGAATATATGCATCCTACAGAAAGTACGGGTCTGCCACCACAGCGGTAAAACTGGGCCTAAGAACTGACAAAGCTGTCTTCCTTCTTTCGGAATATTAGAAAAAAATAACTTACTCTTAACACTGCGATGATACGCGTTACTAATCACTAAGGTTGTTGGTTCCTTTTCAATAAATCTATAATTGTGTTGTGTATATTTTTATCGATTACTATTTAAGTACTACAGTGCGACCAACTTATCTGTTCACTAGTAGACAGCGTCGCTAATGTTGTTTTTAGTTTATGTATTTGACAGCTGTTACACCTGTTCTAAATCATAGTTTAGCGCCAATCTATGCTTTTATTTGTAAACAGCAACGGTAACCATACAACATTAGAAAAGTAAAACTGAAACTGTTGGTGGTTTGTTCCTTTGCTATGAATCAGTATTAGTGACGTATATAATTTTATCGAAGGTAATATCGCGGACCTGCCATCAACGAACATCCCGTGGGTAATCTCCGTAGGAAATCTATTTAGTAAGAGGTACTGCTGTGCTGCATGTGAGCTGGGCTGGCCCGACCGGGGACATACCTGTCGTTAAGTTTACACCGGCTTAAAGTGACCTGGCTGTCGCGTGTCGGTAGTCTTTTCGGCCTTTTTAAAAATCTTTCCAACGCAAGGTCCAAATATAAAAAGGTTATTCTAATAGAAAAATAAATACGAATCATCGGATAAATTGAAGGTCTGATTAGTTGTGATGAAAATACTTGAACGTAATCATCTACCCGTGATCCTGTATAGGGCCCTCACGCCTACGTGACTATCCGGATAGCTCTCACCTCTGAAAGAGTAGGCGCAAACCGCTCTGTAAGCGGTCTTTCTACTTGTACACAACTCACATATCAACCTACTTCAGGTAACAATTATTAATTCATTCCCTTTAGTACGTACAGTTCTCGTTTAGATTATAACATTTGATTTATATTCACTATTTCTAGCGCATTATTTACAATTCTGTTTCTCTTGGATGCTATAATTTATTTTATTTAATACTATTAGAGTACTTCTTTTTCATGATAAATTTATTTGGATATTTAAGATTAATAATAGATTGTTACTTAATTAATAATTAGACGAATAATTTAAATTGAACATAATCCACAATACATATTCAATAACGAAACAAAATAGTTGTTATCTTCGCTGTCATTGCTTGCATTTCATTAATTTCTTCTTTTCTATTCTTGCGTTGTGTTCATTTTTCCACGATACATAATTATTACGTCTAGCATTTCTGATCTTTATTTTGTGTTGTTTGTTATAAGTTCTTGTTAAGTTAAATTTGATAAGTCATTGAATGCCCTTTCCTTCAGAATATATTTTTCTGTTCTTGGAAGAAATCGCTTTAATGCGATAAGACCGCCTCTTGTACATTTTATTTTCTTTTATTTTGTAGTGCTTTTAACGTGAATTTTTTTTTTCAGAAAAGAGATATTTATTGATTTATGTATTTCTATTAATCGAACATCAACTTTGTTCGGATGGACCAATAATATTCACTAATGTTACCTCATCTGAAACATTATATTATACAAAAATTTTCCTGGTCCTTCGAGATTTGGGTGTGGGATGTGATATGAGATGTGGGAAATTCGTTATCGTTTCATTATAGCATTAAAAATCACTTGAGATTTTTGTCTTTATTTTTGTGAAATGAACATTGGATATAACAAAGTATTTATTGAAAATGTTATCTTTCACTTAAGAAGGCTTTCTCTTGCTCATTCAAAACACATTTAGTAGTGGACGCATATTCATTCGTCCGTGACTAAATGTGTATTTTGTGCCCATAAATTAGTAGCATCCTTATGCTGCTTATCTTTAGGCAGCAAAAAACACATGAAAATAATATTTTATTAGCAATTATTGTAAGTATCGTTAGCACAGAAATTCCTGCGGTAAGCTTCGAATAGAATACGAATTTAATTTGAAGGGAATCAGAATCATGTTCAGATCAGTGAACATGACGTATGTGTTACCAAAGCGGGAAAAAATTGAAAGTTATAGCACACACAACAAAATTGCCGCTCCGCCGTCTAAATATTCAAATTTTTGCTGTCCATTGTGTTGAAAAAATGTAATTACCATGCACATAAAACAATAATGTGATCTACGCATAAAAAATAAAAAATATGGCCAAATATCGAAAAGTAGTTTCTTTATAACAAAAACCCAATAAAGTGGGTATAGCATGGGACCAGAAAAAAAAACAATAATTTATGTAATCTGTGCATTACATAAACATCATTCATGGAGTATTCCGCAAGACATTCACATTTAAAGCAGTCAGGTTTTCTTTAAATTTTTTCTTGTTATTAATACCATAGAGTGTGAATAATGTACATTATAGGAAAGTATATAATATAAATTAATATAAACAAATATATTATGTCCCGCAAAGCGATATAAAATAAAGGGTATATCAACATTCTACGCAACGATCATATCAATACTCAGCTCTATATAAATTGTTCTCGAAGAATGATCCGTCATTTGTTTATTAGTATGAACATTGAAAAATCTGCACAACACTGCAGCGTTTATATGCCATACAATGCAATACGTAGTTACCAATTGACCATATATTATGGTTTGTACATACGCTGAAAACTATAGACTACTTTATTAAATAAGTTTAGTATATAATCATTGAAGTAACTATTTTTATATGACTGTATACCAACATTAATATTTCTTGATGATAATCTAATCAGATATACTCGTAGTTTAATTTGTAAAATTTTAAAGTAAAAATAACCAAGAAATCATACAAAGGTATAATATAAGCCTAAGCCTAAAAAAGTTTTAAAGCTAACCGTGAATATACTATCAAATAAATATAGTAAAAAGATAAATTGTGTTATTAAAAATAATAAATATTCCTCACTGTGGGTATTTTGAATACAAAAATAATAGTTAGTTGTGGCAGTTAAATGTGGTACAATCAAATCGTAGCGGAACATGTCATGCAATAGGCAGACAGTTGTAGTTACATTGTTGCAGTCAGCACACTTAAACGCTGCTACGAAATTGCATAAACAGGCTGTAAGCTCACGTGTGAAATTAGAGTGATCATTCCAACATTAGCAAAGCTAAAAACGAGACAAATCATTTAAATAAAATTGTTTGGAAGATTCAAAACCAAGGTTGGATAACTTGAGTTGATTCGATTTGCGAGTAGACGATAAGCAACTAATTGCTCTTTCGTATATCTGTTATGTAATGCAATAATTATTGGTCCCTTTGTTGGGTAAGCGGGTGGGTATGCGTGCGATATAATTTATATCTTTTTACTTTATTAGAGAGAAATATTTGGCTTATATTTCTGGCCACTTCAAAAAGGTTTTCGTTAATCTTGTGCGGTATGACACATATTTCTATATTATTTGCTCTGGACCACTGATCTTGACTTTCCAACTTCTGATTAATTCTGTCAATATCAGCTTGCAGATTTGGGATATCTCGGGCAACCTTTTCCACCTTCATCACTCTGGATCCCAGGTTGCCAATTTTGTCCGACATCACATTGCATCATTTCTTGAGAATATTTTAATCCATTTAGCACCTCCCGTATACACTTCACATCTTCTATCAACAGCGCCATATGTTTAAGTTGCAATGCGATATTATTTAATTGCTCTTGCACTTTATCAAGTTGGCTGAACTGAAGTGACACTGATGCAGCGGAAGGGAACAGGCAAGATTTACATCTTAGACATCGCTAGGTATTCCTTCTTTCGCCAAGTTTACGGTTCTCAACTTCTAATACTCCTGAGCATGAAAAATCATAATGATATTTACAGACAGTACAGGGTTGTACATCCGAATGTTTTTCTCCACAGCTAGCACATGTGAACATTTTGCACTAAAGTTGAGAACCACTGACTATTTCAAACAGAGTACCGACGTGTACTAGCTTCAAATGTTACAAGCAAATTCTACTCTACATTACTAGTTAAAGTTTTGCCATCGCGTTTTCAATAGCCTTGATATTTTTTTTATTAAAAATATAAATGCTTTTGAAAACGCCACGGCACGGGGGTCTGGCAGAGTTGGCTGGGGGACCGTGGGGGGTACAAAGGGCAATCTATCCTATTAGTTCAATTGGCTTCGACGAGGTGTCTCGATTCACCCCAGGCTAGAGACCCACCGGCACGAAAGGGCTTGAACCATGGTTGTTGGGACTGTTCATAGGCCTCTTTCGTTGAACTAGAAGAAAATATTGATGTCTTAAGTTCACGCGAATGTTATTTGTTACAGTAAAACTACTTTTACAGATTTTAGCGCGGTTTATTTCATTAATTATCTAGCCCTACGTAAAGCTTCTGAAACGACGGGCTAGATAGATAATTAAATAAACCGTGAGAAAATCCGTAACTCAAGACATCAACATATTCATAAATTCCAATTCGGCCTAATCTGGAGTGGTCCTGATGTACCGAGTTTTTAAAAGTACCCGAAGAATCATAATTTTAGTTGTTCCGACTGATGCAAATAGTACTTATTATATCTTGCTGTCTTGAGGTGTTATATTTACTTTTTGATTTGGTTATGTATATGAATAATTAAATAAAGCGCGATAAAATCTGTAGAAGTAGTTTTATTGTAAATCTATGTATATATTTTCCTTAATCGAGGTTACACCCAAATGGTTGCTAGTTTCCTCCCTATGCCATAAAACTCCCAATTTTAATATACTCAATAATTACTTTATTTCCTATTAGTCTATTGTATTCTTAAAAAGTATCTTATATGCACATAAAACATGAACCAAGGAGTCTAGTTAATTTTTGTCGTGGATTGAAGATTAATTATTTCCGAAATAAATCTTACTTAAAGGGCAAATGTTAAATTATCTCAAATGAAATCTAGTTTTAAATTTCTATATATCTCCGGAGGCTTGGGTTGTGCTACACAATTATTACTACAAACATGCATTGAAAAAATAAAAGTGAAACCCGACTAGCGATCCGCTCTCTCTTCGCCCACATGAAACAGGGGCCTGAGTGTTAACAAAATCTTCCTCGTTGTTCGCTGTATCCCTGGGTGAAAGCCACCTGAACATCTGTTCCATCGATAGTGAAAAAATCTATAGTTTAAATATAGATAGCTTTCGAAGACTTAGTTTTATAATAATATGTATTGTACATGTCATGTATAATAGATTCCACAGGTATTAAAATAATTAATCTACATCTATATCTTTACTCATATTATAAAGGGGAAACATTTGTTCGTTTATTTGTTTGCGTTGAATAGGCTCTGAGACTACAAGATGATTTGAAAAACTCTTTTGCCATTAAAATCCTACATTATTTGAGATGAACACAGGCTATATAGCTATTTTCTAAAACGTTTTGATCATTATGAAACTTCGATAATATAACCAAAGATGTGAAAAATATCAAAATAGATCCTTATTTCGCAGTCGAAATTATTGACAGTGTGTGTCGACAGACGTTCCGTTAATAAGTTAATTTTTTTGTCATTGCCATGACATTGAAACATCATTACACGTGTTTATAATTATTATATCTTTGTAAATCAATGATTTTTGCCATATACCGTGAAATATCCGTGTGAAACCGGGAAGAACTGCTAGTATAAAAATAAAATAGTCTTTAGGTAAAGTTTTACATACAGCGCCTATTGTAATGACATAATAATCAATGACATGAATCATGCTAAATGAGTAATATATCATCACTATAGTGTATTCTACTGTTTTAAGTGAAATGTGTTATTATTTAAAGTGAAAATTCATAACGTAGTAGATTCCAGTTAGTATATGTGTCAGGCCTGGTAGCTTGAGATTATATAAGTAATTGTGTGCCAATTATTTTTTTGTTTCAGTTGAATTGCCTTGGATTGAAAGTATAGAGCAACTTAGCAACTGGCCCTAGCACTCTCTGTAGCAATTCCGTTCGTAGTCTGCTCTATGGGCTAGTATCACCTTAACTCTCGCCAGCTGAGTGACCTTCTACGAGGACATAGACGTCTAATAGAAATAGGCTATCGACCTCCAGAACCTGTTAGTCTCGAGCATTGAGCAGTTTATGCACGAGCGCTAGTCCATCCTTACCAACGCCGCTTTCCGGTCGTGGTGCTGCTTATGTAGAACACACCTATGGGGTATGGTCAGGCATGTCCTCAGCGGTTTGTCATATGAAATCCGGAAGGCGAGCATTTTCTACTGCACCTGTAATCTAAAATTCTTTTCAGAAACGTAATCATTTTAACAAATACAAGGTATTTTTAAGTTTGTTAGTATTGTACCAAAATTTAATAGACTTGTCATTGCTACATTTACGTTATTGGGATAGCATAACCGGTGGGGAAGCACTTGCATCATCATTCATATTATTGTGAAGCTCTTAAATGAGATTTAGAAGAAACAAAAGAACTGTGAAGTCAACACTATAGGTGCTTCTAAAAGAAAAGATATTATTAATACATTCCTAAGAAGAAATTATTATATCTTCATTACAGAAGGTAGTTCCTATGCAGTGGAAGCAAAAGAGATTTAAAAACTTGACTCATCCGAATGATCAACAGATCAAAAATGACTTCCATCAAGAATTCTTGTAAGTCACATGAAGTGTGACAGTATCTCCACTTCGTACGGTGATGTCATGGGATAGAGGTTAACATCTCCAACATAGGTTATGCATAGTATGGAGTAAGAAGCATGAAACTTTGTTTTCGGGCTTTTGACTACAAATAAAGGAATAATATATGTATATACATATATTATTCCTTTATTTGTAGTTCTAGTTTAGTTTTATTTGTAGTTTTTGTTAGTTTGGAGTTCTAGTGTAGTAGAACTTTCCAGTCTCTAGACTGGAGACACGCGGGCGAAACCTCCAGCGGTTAGTTATTGGTAATCAAAACAATATTTCGAAAATACGTATGTGACGTCACAGCGAAGCCACGGGGCGGTGCGTGATTGCTAACAAAGTATTATGTAACACAAACAGCGCCCTGCGATTTCACCCGCGTTATCTCGGTCCTACAGGACGTAGCATCATGTGATATATAGCATAATAACTTCCTAATGAATGTAACTAACATACATACGAATATTTTTTAAATCCGTCTTGTAGTTCCAGAGGTTAGCGCGGTCAAATAAACAAATTATCAAAAAACATATTCAGCTTTATTATATTAGTATAAGTATAAAGTAGGCTATCCTCGTTATACACTGAACCCTTCCCCGAGAATCATTATGTCCGTAGGTGACTATTGTATTAGTATAAACTACGAATAGACTGGAAGGACTTATTATCCGTCCGGATTTTCCCGTGAGTAACTTATACGCTAAAACCTTCTCCGAGTATCGCTCTATCCGTGGGTGACCGCTTGCAAATCAGTTCAGTAGTTTCCGAAAAATTCAATCAACTAGAGACAGACAATTTCTGGGCACTTTATTTTATAATAAGCACAGACACACACCGCCAAGCACTGACATAATACATAACGCATCGCCACGGTAATTATGATGATGTTCATGGGCTTCGGTAGTCATAGAATGGTTCCCATTTCACGTTTGTTCCCCCAAAGTCCAAAAAAGTAAGTTTCCCTGCCGCACCCTATGGTGCGACTTTTTTGAAAAATGCATGAAACGAAAAGTACTTGACATAACGATTTAATTCTTATATTATATTATAGTGTACATCCTCAATTTTTGTTTCACCGAGTTTTGTAGATGACACCAGTTAAATGACAGTCCTCTCTGGCGACGCACTGAGTCGCCCTTGTTCTGAAGTTGCGCTCCACTCTCTCGAGCATATCGACTACAATTTCGGCAATAGCTCGGCAGATGTCCTTGACGTGTTGCAGGGTCCACGGTTTATCGTTGCAGATGAGGGATTTCAAATGTTCCCACAAAAAGATCGCAGGGGGCCAAATCGGGGGAGCGCGCTGGTCACGGAACGTCACTCCTCAACGAACGCTCGGGAAAGATGTGCCTTTAAAAGCTCAATCGAAATCATAAAGACGATTGTTTTATTTGTTAAAATGTTGCTCTATTGTAAAAAACTTCTGATCCGTGAACAATTTTTTTCTGAGACCACCCTAAGCGTACCGCTTCAGTAATTGTTTCGATTTTACGACCCTATTCATCTTTAATTTATCAGTTAAGAAATGACCGCTGCTTCTCTTTATAGGCTGCAAGTCCAATGTCATCTCTTAAAATACGCGACATGGTTCTAGGTACTTTATTTCTATGCACTATATTTTGGTTACATTTTTACAAAAAATTCGTTTAGGAACAAACGTTTAGGGAAACGGTATAAAGTCCCTGTTTATCTCTGGTAATGTAGGATTCTAATGGTAATAGATTTTTTTCAAGTCAGCCCAGTACACTCCAAGCCAATGTAATCAAACAAACAATCGACCAAATGTTTCCTCTTTATAATATTAGAATTTATATCACCTTCCTCATCATCATTATAATCAGCCCTTAGCCGTCCATTGCTGGCCACTGGCCTAGATATAGAAAATTATTTTAAAACATTAGCTTTGCTGCGCATCTCAGGTAACCTCAATTTCAACAAATTTCAAATGAGTATTCCATTCTTTAAACAAAGGGGCTGGTACTTTTTTTCTTCGCATATTAATTTACAGATACAAATTAATATATGATGTTTAACGCTGGCCCTATTTCCACCTTATGGCCATCCCTTATGACCCCACTCATAAAGTCCACACAACGACTTGAGCAAGAGTGTCGCCTGAACCACAAGTCCTTACGGTACTTAGTACTAGGAATTTTTTAGTGCACTGTTTGTTATTTTTGAAGAATCCTTAATTTATTCTTAGTATTTATTTTGAGTAGTCACATCAAGCCACCTCAACTGGATTTTTTTATAAGTTTTTATTTATATTCACCTGTCGCTTATGTTTGTGTCTTATCAAATGTTTGTAAGTTAAATTGGATCCACTTTCCGGTTACAGATTGAGCTCGTGAGGCTCATGGCGTATAATTTTATGGATCTGTGGCCCAGGATGAAGTAGAACGGCAACGTACCGGCATAGTAAATACACTGATTGATGTTCATGGGCGTCGGTCGTCGGAAAAAGGATCCTTTTTCTTGTTTTGCCCCCATATATTATAATAAGCTATATGTACTAGTGTGAAAGTTATGATGGCTTAAAAACTTGATATTAACAGAGATAATCGCCACTTTAGAATTAGCTCATAACTAATGCAATATACTACAGTTAGAGTCAGGCCAGGTACCCCTCAGTGATATGTCAAAAAATTCCAAGTAATCGTTTTCTGTAAAAAATATGCTATAAAAAGAAGGGTTAGGTATATGTATGTAATACTCGTATTACCTCATACAGCTTGGACCGCTGAACGTATTTACGAGTAAATTATTGAGGTATCGTCGGATTCGTCCTAGTAGCCAATGCGCCAGTTTCACCGATTCCCACCAAGGTTACAACTTGCTATGTTATGAACTAGTTGCAAGTATCACCTAAATTCTTATATAACATTATTAGGTTCTACGATAGATAGAGTGTCGGACGGCCCCCTACCCGGTGGACTGAAGACTTGGTTAAGGTGGCGATGAGCCGCTGGATGCGAATGGTTCGTGACCGTGACCTACGGCTGTTTAAGGGGGATGCTATGTTATGAACTAGTTGCAAGTATCACCTAAATTCTTATATAACATTATTAGGTTCTACGATAGATAGAGTGTCGGACGGCCCCCTACCCGGTGGACTGAAGACTTGGTTAAGGTGGCGATGAGCCGCTGGATGCGAATGGTTCGTGACCGTGACCTACGGCTGTTTAAGGGGGATGCCTTTATGCAGCATTGTACATCCTCCAGCTGATGATGGTTATTATGATTATGATTATAGATTTTTGATTGTTACCTAAATTTGAGATTTGTGGAGCTGACAATGTCGCAATATATTTACTTTACTATCTACTATATTATGCATTCAAGTATTTGTTTTGTTAATTATGATCGCTAGTCGCCTAGTCATGACTGTAATTGGGACCAGTGAAACAGGCCGTATATTATTATTTTAGTTCAGAATATAAATGAATATACCACTTGTTTTGGATTTGGAACTATTTGTCCGCGGGACGTCATAAAAATGACATTCTTGTCTAGGGGTGAGAAGGAGGACCAATTTATTACCCCTATGGTTTGTCACGAGTGTAAACAAAAAGTATATGTAAAACAATGCAATTTATAGAAAATCGGCGATAAATATATAATAATATTTGTTTTAAAGGGCGAACATCGGACTTTCCATAGACGTGTTACAGATGAAGGCTGTTCAATATTATATGGACGTTTATAATTTAATAATTTCTTAATTTTCAATTATTATTTATAAGTAACATACAATAACAATATGTGAATATATTTTTCATCATTCGTGGTAGTGTATATTTTTATTTTATAGTGTTTACTTTGTTTACTTTTTTCCTTTGTTTAAATTTTGTCCATGTTGTATCAAACTCAAACTCGGCTACAATTGTAGCAATGTCACTACCACTTTCTGTATTATATTGTGTGTTATACACACATGATGGCCCATTGGTTAGAGAGGAGGGCAACGCATCGGTAGTTGTAAAACGGCTCCAATTGTTCGTTTGCCCCTATTGTATAAGAAAAATATGTGGCACCATTGGCCGCTGTGGCGTTTGTATTTTCTCCTTCTAACATTATAAATTGTTAAACTAGTACCAAATAAGTTATTCGGAATACTTATTCATTCTTATGTAGAATTTTTAGAAATTTTAATTAATGTATTAGTAGAAATAGTATAAAAAGTATATTATTTATTCAAGACATAATGTCAAACCATCAAGAAGTAACAGTACATTCCATCAACTAAATTATTAGTATCCTTATTATTTAGTAATTATCTAAAGTAAAATATATGTCAAGCTAACGACACCGGTATGAAGTAGCAAAGTTGGTTTTATGTCACATGTGGGAATCCGAATACCGGGAATTCGTTTTAGAAACTTTTTACTACTTGCAACTGTCCCGATGTAGGGTTGTGTATAATAGAATCTTGCAAGCCGAATCGGACAACTTTCCAGTGTCCTTTCGTGTTGAAATTCAGGACACTTCAGTAATTTAGACTAGAAAGCATTTTGATATCTTTAGTTCACTGGAATGTTACACCCTACATGAAAACTACTTTTACGGATTCTATTGCGGGTTATTTAATTATTTAGCTTCCGCAACGTTTCGTAAGATTTACAGCAAACATGGTCACAGGTGAGCTAAGATGACAGATGTCCTGATGTTCGTGCATTTTTCCCTCTACTAAGGACCCAGCAAGATACTAAACACAACCTTTCAAGACAGAAAGATATAACAAGTACTCTTTGCGTTGATCGGACCAACTCTTAACGACTTGTGACGTTTGGATCTGTCATCTCATTCCTCCTTGACCATGGTTGCTGTAGAGCTTCCGAATCGTGGGGCCAGTTAAATAATTAAATAAACCACATTAAAATCCGTAGGAGTAGTTTTATTATAATGCATTTTTGGTGATACCGAAGGGATGGTCTGCCAACGGAGATTGAAGATGGCGCTGGGAGCTCTATAATAAAATATCACAATCTCTTATTTGGGCACGTTTTACTGGTCTTTACACTTTTGGTTGACGCGGGGAAACGAATTTACCCGCCTTTACTGGCCTTGGGTGAGGTTCATTGGTGTGTGGGACCTGCGGCACATTATATCAGACACTCCGTCACGACAAAGCTTGAACCATGGTGGGGTGTATTCACAAGCCTACTGTAGATCTAGGCGACATTCAAGGTCAGTCGATCAATCTGTATGGTGGGTAAGAGATCTTCGAAATTAAATATGGCGTGACGTGACCAAGCTCTAGCTCAAATAATACCATCGGCCAGTGGCAGCCATGATGTCGCTTTTCGTGCGAGTTTTTGGAGAAACAAACCTATGGGAAATTGGAACAATAAAAATATATTATAACTAGCTGTTTTAACAGAGGTTGTCCGTCATAAATTGAATTTTTTGTCATATATTTATGTAAACATAAAGAAATGTGTTTTTACACTTTTTTATGTTTACATGTCACTTTGGGAAATGAAAAATAGATAGCAGCCACAGATTCACAGACCTACTGAGTGTGCACATTTAAAATATGGTAACGTGGCAATAGGCTGGTCCCACACTAAGAAGAACAGATGGCAGAAGGGACAGTAAGGTTCTGCAGAGGACACCGCGTTTAGGAAAACGAAATGTTGGTCGACCGTTCACCACGGTGGAAACACGATCTCCGTGCAGTAGCCGGTCCGGGATGGATGCGAGTAGCAAGAGTTCGGTCGTATATGCGATCATTGAGGAAGGCATCTGTCCAGCAGTGAACGGACAAGGGCTGATGATGGTGAAATCGATGAAACATTCGATAAAGCATTTTCTGATTAGTAAAGTAACTAACATTGTGTGACACGAGAATTTTATATATAAGATGTTTTTAACAGGTCGTAATATTGCCCGTTAGGTATTTTATACAATTATTTAATTATGCATTTATTATATTTAACTTAGTGCAACATTTTCCCTAAAACCTCACAAATATAATATCTGATAAAACTACCCGCGTCAGCGATCGATATGCCTGAGTACGATTTAAATGTTGGTTTTGTGATGAGTCCAATATTGGGTTAAAGGAACTACGAGTCACCTTGAGTTACGTAAGACTTGGCATTTACATTTAGATTGTATTTTTTTAATAGAATGGGCAAATTGATATTTCAGAGTTGAGTTTTTATTAAGAGAACTACAATAGTAAGTTTAGGCGACGCTCAGTTTGATGCATACATTTGCACGCTGAGGAATACTTGTCATAGAACTATATATAGTCATAGAACTCTATATAGAAACAATCATGAATAGAAGAGAATAAAATTAAATCTGCCAAAATTATGAGTAGATACAAACTTATTAAAATTCCCAGCATCGGCACAATTCCCTATAAAGTGAAAGTGCTACTGTGAAAATAAATAATTTATATGATTAATGAATTCCAATTAAATGGAAAGTTAAAATTTTAAAATATACCAAGGACCCAGTGAAAAAATCTAAATATCAAAGAAAGAGAGAAAGAATAAATTTATTTGCATAAGCCCACATAGTTTATCAAGAGTAAAGTTTATAAGACTACATAAAAACTATATGGACCTTGCAATTTAGAATGAAATATTTTTATTTAAGTGACTGATGAAGTAACCACAAAGAAAAACAACAATCTAATGTCTATATTAACTAATATAATCTTAAAAGTCCTTGTTTCTTAATTCCAGGCAATCTTTGAAACTCCCGATCGATACTAAGACCTATACGATGATACGATACGATACGATACCTACCAAAGCGAAAAAATAATATGTGGCAATATTTTTTTCTATGCATGTTTGTTGGTACGCGTACCAATTAAAACAAAA
>JAFELO010000726.1:496899-512104 GCA_017140195.1 Eumaeus atala
ATGTAACGAAACTTTATCAGACTAGATGTCTGATAAAGACACACTAGTTCGATGACCTGTAGAGGCAAACGCAATGGCATCGCAAGCAGCAATAGATCCATCCGAATGCAAAGCACAAGCTTAGCAAGGAAATCTATGTCTTCATTCCGAGCTCAGAGGTTTTGTTAATAATCATAAAATACAGAGAAATTATGATAATATATTTTATTTAAAGTAGCAAATATGAATAGTCCTCTTAATTCACTTGAAAATCATGTTTTGTGTAGCCAGTATTTTAGTAAAATTCTCCACAAGGGATCCAAATCCGCGCTCCACGAAGGGAATGAAACTAAGTTCGTAGCTGTTTCCCGCTCCATGTTTCATTCCACTGGAGTGTGCAGGAAATAAATGAACTCGTAACAATTGTACAACAAACAAGTCCTCTGTCAAGTTACAAGATTAAATATTCCCTTCGGCCATTGTGAACGAAGTAATTGAGGAAGCCTACCTATTAACAAATTTAATTGAGACGTGAAACAAAAGATATAAATCAGTTCTATTGAGAGTTTCGATCTATAGTTATAGAACAAGTAGCTAATTTTATCTGTAAACAGGACTTAATCGCGTATTATTTTAATGGAGGTATTTAGCTCGTCGTCGAGAGTCGAGTGAACACTTTGATTAAAATGGTACGCGATTAAGTCCCGTTTACAGTATAAAAATATGAATACAAATCCTGCTTACGTGAAAGCGAAAAACAAAGTAGCTAATTTTCTTGTCCATATTTTAGAGTTAACAATTATTAAATTATTAAGGAATTTAATTGGAAGCTGAAACTACAGTTTTAATTTTGTATATACAGAGGAATGTTTTGTTTATTCAACTGTAAATAATCGTATTGGGGTTTTCGTAGGTCAGTCATAGTGGAGTATTATGATCATAATGTTCCAAGTATTTTTCCTTGAAGAAAATCCATTCGCTCCTTCGAACAACATTAGAACATCCATTCGAACCAACATATTTTATTAGTAATCAATTAGAAGAGCCGCGCTATTTTAGCCCCGCCATCCTGGTCCTATTGTTTGCAGCATGACAGTATGCAAATGCTAGTGTAATGTTATGTAAATACTATCACGCTTTGATCAATTAATATACTAATAATATGAAGCTGAAAAGTTTGTTTGTTTGAACGCGCTAATCTCAGGAAATACTGGCCCAAATTAAAAAAAAAGAAGAAATCTGTTCAATAGTACACTTAACGATGAAAGCTATAGATGATATATAATTGTGACATTACGACTAATGGTACTTAATAAAACCACGGGTGATCCTAATAGCTTATATAGCCAAACAAAATCTTCAGCTTTAAAATATAAGTATAGATTTATTTAGTGTATAGATTTATTTATTTTAGAGAAATTGTAATAACATTCGTGGCTTGAGAAGAAAAATGCGTTAAGTTTGTTTCCACTTTTACTCAAAGCTAACTTATGTAATTATAGGAAGGCGGAGAAGTTATTTACAAATTATTTCTGAGACGAGCCTTTCTATACAAATGTTCCTACCTTTAGACAATTCAAGTAAATCCAACTAGTAATTAACGTCGTAGTAATAGTTTTCGTAAGAGGTAGTACCATGTTGCATTCCAGTTGGTCAAATTGGGTCGGCAAACTGGCGGTAAAGAGACATATTCGGTGTCACGTTTTGTGCTGTTTGTAAACAGCCGGTGGCCCATTGCGGGGAGGAAAAGGAAAAAAGGAAGAAGGGCAAACGCATCGTCACAGTAATTGTGCTGATGTTTATGGGCGGTAGTAGTTGTAAAAAGACCCTGATTACTCGTTTGTATCTATATACTATAAATAAAAATAAATTTAAAATTTTCTAGATCATATTTTTTTATAGTGTAAGGAGGCAAGCAAACGGCCATATACATCCGCATCATTGTCATGCCAGAGGCGTCGCCCTGCTTTTCTCCAATAGGCCACCGTGGAAATCTACCACATAATGATTTTAGAGTATAATATAGAAGAAATGTTCATAAGACTAGAAGAAAGCATGTATATAGCAGTCGGATTGTCTAAGTAGCC
This sequence comes from Eumaeus atala, assembly GCA_017140195.1. NCBI lineage: Eukaryota > Metazoa > Arthropoda > Insecta > Lepidoptera > Lycaenidae > Eumaeus > Eumaeus atala. The sequence goes on from JAFELO010000726.1 coordinate 498,966, forward strand.
GTATATTATTACGGCTAGCCATTTTCAGAAACAGGGCCGTTTTATTTTGCGGGGGGTCACCGATTAGCCGGATTGTATACGGCTGAGTGAAACTGCGGCGGAAAGATTTTGCCGTTATACGATATTAAACAAAGCTAGCATTATTGAGAAAAGTGGATCAGCCTTTTTGACACGTTTCAATTCATAACTTTAACACTCGCGGCGCTGCATGACATGACGACAACGATGGCGTCGATTGTAGAAATAAAAAACTATGCCCACACGAGTTCGAGGATTTAGGCGGGAGCGTAGCTCCCGAGTAAGCCTTCGTCGTTTGGTTATTTTTTTATTTGCACTCAAAACGCTGGGTCTAATTACATACTCGAATCGATCACTATCACTGCCTCAAAATCGAGAGACTCAAAGGGGCAAAACGTACGCCTCTACCTTGAAGGACTGCTCACAATAATAATCCGGCCAATCGTTAAACCACCACTAAACAATACGGGCGGCCCTGCTTTCGAAAATGGCTAACAGTAATTTTATATATACATATTTTTGGTAGTCCAGTGTGAACGAGCCTTAAAAGGACTTTTTTCTTAGGATGTTATTAGGCATTTTAAATTTATTTTTCTGTTGCATTCAAATTACGCATCTGCACGGACGTGTAATTGCGAGTGTTAGTAAAGTAAAATGTGGCTACCGTGTTCTAAGCAACTCATATTGTGTTTATATTTTTATCATGCCATTGTTTTTGTACAGTCACATACAGTACACCGCCACGGTTTTGGCCTATGGGAAAACTCGGGACAATCGTTGTGATGCCTTGCGCTTTCTCAGGGACTGTTTTGGTCATCGGGATGATGAAAGTATTACTTACAATGGCCGTATATTTATCCGAGTGGTACAGCGTTTACGTGATCACGGCAGTTATGTGCCCCACAATACAGATGCTAGCAGGAACTATAGGTTGGAAGCTCGTGACCCAATAATTTGACATTTATACGAAAATCCGAAAGACCCGTATCCGATCTGCTGGAAATCGCGGATCGCGAGTTTCGCATAGTACTGTGCACGGCGTTTTTAAAGAAGATACCCATCATCCCTATAAAACAAAGTCAAGTGAAAGCATTATTATCTAAAATATAAATATGCATGTGTGGCCCACAGTGTGGCAGACTGTACAATTCAATTTTGTTAGTGTTTTCATACTGTGTACTGTGTCGTGTAGAATCTGAATGTGGCTGCCTTTTCATACGAATATCCACAGTGACTTTGTGTACCTATCTGCAGTAATGAGGGACCTACTGCGGTATTAAGGTTAGTTTGTTAATTAAGCTTAAGTTTTGTTTTTAAATTTTTTAGCCTATTTGAGGTCACTTTTCAGTTTCTTTTATTGGTCATCGATAAAGAAGCTAACTAACTTTTTTTGTTTGTTTGTATACGACAGTTTAGTTTATTTTCATGAGCTTACCGTCTAGGAGCATTCCGTTTGAATTTTGCGCGCGTTTTCTTGTACACTCTGTATGCTTCCACTATTGCTTAGTTTATTTTACGTAGCTATACTGACCGTACGGATACCCGGAAGGCACGCATGAGGCGATAGAACATAGCTTGACACGGATGCGAACTGGTCCAAGTGGAACCCGCTACACTTTTCTGTAGACATGAAACCAGTCTTAACATTTCATCTGGCATTCTTCCGGTTATCTACACTATAAAATAATCAACGTACCTGGGTTACTCAGCGCCGAGGATCGGCGATGAGGAACCCAGCGGTATCTCCGGTCATGATAACAATACCAAAATTAGATGTTATTTTGTCCTTCTCATATCGGGATTCATCTTTCCCATCTGCGGGACAGTGGGGTGTAGGACTCCTTTTTGAACCCAAACAGTCTCGTCGCGCGACGAGTACTCATGCAAATCCGATAAACCTGTATTGGGCTTCTCTTCGCTTCCACAGCATAAGTTCAGGTCCGAAATCCTTGCAGTATACTGCATGCTTAAAAAACTCAGTATTTTCCAGTTTGATCTCGAGTCTGAATCAAATTTAAAAACATTAAAGCTTTCCGATGCACACAAATATTAAATACATTACCTACTACAAAGTTAATTAAATGTGTAGCATTTTTAAGATATAATGTATAAACGTATGTTACAACAGTAAAATTGGGATTCAGCAGAAATTTTATAGAAATATTTATTATGTAACGAAATAAGTCAAAAAGCTTTATATCCTAAAGCCATGAAGCATCTAGAACAAGTGGGCTATTTTTAACTAAATACAAAGTTGCATTTATTCCCACTGTATAGGTGACATAATACTAGTAGAACATTACTGCATATATTATTCTAGAACTCAATTTGTATGTTAATTTAATTTCCATACAAATAGACTCGACGTTAAAATACGCAGTGTCGTATAATTTACGATGTTTTAAAAACTTTAGAACAGAAATATCATCTTTTACCACAGCTTGTGTTAGTTTAAGTATCTAAGTCTGCAGTCTGTACATCTTATTTCAAGTGAATAAATATTTTACGGATATGTTAAATAATTTGAAGTATGAATATGGAAATATAATAAAAGCAAAACGACAGTATTTCTAAAATGAAATCCATTCAGTACGAATGTATTTTTTTATCGGCTATCACAGATTTTAAGAGACTTTTATGTAGAGGAAGTATATATAAGAAGTATGAGTTAGTACCGCTTATATAGACGTAGTAAACCTTATTTTCATAGGGACGACTTACTGTACTTACTTTATGAAGGACAATAAAATAATCATAACAATATCTGTGAACTTATCACTCCACGTTAGCCTAGTCCTGTGGTAAGTACCGTAAGAAACAGGGGTTTGGTACTACCACACACAACCAGTAGCGACATAAGTAGTGAGATTAATTATTATATTTTAACAATCTTAAAAATCAGTTATTCGAGTGTCTAATGGTAGTCAATAAATGCTATAAATGACTCTTTTGCGGTGCCCACGAGCGTTTGTAACAATTTTAATATAATTTGACAACCCTATCCTTAGTAAAAGAGGGATGGCGGTAACATCAATCTGACAGCGACAGGCAGCAGTGGCGCCGGACCGAAACCCAATCTGCGATTGCCAATCCGCCGGTGCAGCGTGCAATTATGAGCATTAACCTCAAATGGACGACAGCAATAGAGTTTGGCCCCTTTTTCCCGGTAGTACCACTAGTCCAGGCCACGGTAGCGGTCACGATAATGGTGGAACAAGGGGTGCTAAGAATCTCCGGGATACGGATCGCTACCACCGATTTGACCTGTGTACGTATAACGGACGAATGTTCAGACTAGATAACCATATGGTTGAGCTGGAGGTGGAACTGGAAAAGATCCAATGGCACGTTCTGGGGCTATGTGAAGTCCGAAGACGAGGCGAGGAGACCATAAATCTGCCATCGGGTTACCTATTATACTTCAGGAAAGGTGACACTCCATCACAAGGCGGCGTGAGATTCCCCGTGAATAAGTTCCTCGTAGGCAATATCGCCGGAACATCTATTGTGTCGGGTAGGGGGGCGTATCGCTTACTTAAACACAATAAGAGGTATAGCTTTAAAGTGATACAGTATACGCACCAAACTCGACACATTCCGATGACAATATGGAGATCAATGAGGATGTCTCAAAGGCCTTACATAAAACTTTTTACGCCCACTTCAATGTTTTTATGGAGGACTCAATGTCAAGGTGGGAGTACGAAATATCATTGAATCGAATCTGTGACCAAATGGAGTCGGAAGTCGAAACCGCAGGGGGCAAATGCTGGTAAATTTCCTCGAGAAAGAAGGCCTCTTCTTAATGAGATATTTTAAGAAGAAGCCCCATAGGAAGTGGACATGGCAGGGCCCCGATAGTGTAACAAGGAGAGAGATCGACTTTATCAACAGGTTCAACAGTGATCAATAGGTTTAAAACAGAGAGTGATCACCGATTGGTTAGAGGCTCTCTGAATGTAGGCTTTCGACGGGAGCGAGTTCGATTATCATCTGTTCGATACAGTCGACACTCCGACCTAACTTCCGAATAACTCTGGTAGGTTCCAAAAAATTCCAAATGGAATTAAAAACCCGGTTCGATGCACTTGCTATGTCGGAAACTACAATGGAAATCGATGAAGCCATGAGTGGCGAAATTGATTGCATGCGGGTCATGGGTGGAGGATATTGTAGGAGTAAGCATATAAGCAGGAGAGCTAAACTCAAAGATGAGACGCTTGGACTTATGAGAGAACGCAAAGCACCCGAAGACGTTACGTCTGCCGATGTCAAGCTTCCTTCAAAGTGAATCTCAAATACGCAACGGGTTACTGATTGAGCAGAATAGACTAGACAAGAGGCAGTCTATTTTATATTTAGATATTCTATTATATATAACATCTACTATATATACATCTACATCTGTGGTACCAAAGGAAATTTATCTCAATCTCGTCGCGCATCCATTCAGAGAACAAGAGACGTGCAAACTGATTACTTTACACAAAAGTTCTGCGATAGCATTCTCAGGCTTGGTATAAGGACTTGTGAAATTCAATGGAGCTAACAAATATATAGCAGCTTCAAGATTGTTAAAAGCGCTTTTTAATACTATCTGACTTATGTTATAAATGCAAAAATGTATATGGATGTGTGAATGTCCGTTAGTCAACCACGCCAAAACTACTGAAGGAATTATGATGAAACTTGGCAATATTTTAGCTTATATATCAGGATAACACATAAGCTATATAAATGTAAACTTTCGCGCATTGCTTGTCTGAGGTACATGTGAACGATGTTACACTTTGGGCGACAGCCACTTTAAATATTAAAACTATTTAAATATATATAGGTTCTTTTTCGGTAAGAAGTTTTTTATAGAATAGGGGGCAAACGGAAAATCTGAGCATTTATATATCCACACCCCCAATGGGTCACCGGCTACTCATTAACCGCACGAGACGCGACACTGAATATGTCACTTTACAGGAATATTATGTGAGTATCGCGGACCCAAAGGTTATACATCATCATCATCATTATCAGCCCTTATCGGTCCACTGTTCGACATAAGCCTCTTTCAATGAAGCTCGGAGCTCGTCTTTCCACTTCATTTTCCTAAACGCGGCCTCCACTTCAGAAGCTTACTTGCCCATCTACCATCGGTTCATCTGAGTGTGTGACCAGCCTATAGCTTCTCCAACGAGATTACTCGTCGCGTGATATCTTATAGTTCTCTGCCTTATGACTTCGTTACGAACTCGGTCGCACAGAGAAACGCCCAACATGGCACGTTCAATAGCCTATTGAGCTACCGCAAACATGCGGACCAGCCCTAAATTAATAGGCCATGTTTCTTCCCCGCACGTCATCACGAGGAGAACGTATTGTTGAAGACTTTTGTGTTCAAGCTCTACGGTATAGGTGACGTGAGAATGTAACGAGCTTCCGGAATGCTGCCCAACCTAACTGAATCCTTCTGTCGGCTTCCTTCTCGAAGTTATGTCTGCCTGTTTGCAATAGTTGCCCGACGTATTCGTCTTCAACGCCGAGAATAGCATCATCTACGTTGCCCGGCCTGGGGAGAACGTGTTCGTTGAACATGACCTTTGTCTTATCCTAGTTCGTCATAAGGCCAATACGCCGGGAGAATTCATTTAGGCTGTGCAACATTTCCAGCAAGCTCTCCAACGATTCGGCCAACTGGAAGAAGTTTGTAGTAACACTGGAGAAATAGATCGTTCAAATTGACCTGGAATCCAAAACAAAGAACACATATCACAACAAAGGGACTGCAATAAATAGTATGCGACGCGTCAATCCCGAAAACAAATACATCCACAAAATGCAATAAATCTAAGTGGTGGAACGAAGAACTACAGAACGCCAAGGATCAACTAACTGCCATAAAAAGAAGGTTAAAAATGCTAACCACATCAGGAAGCCAGTCCTAATTGAGAGAATGCTGAAAAAGAAAGCTAACTACAAGGCATTACTAAGCAAATCCATCACAAACAGCTGGAAGAAATTCTGCACTACCCAAAACAAGGACGCTATATGGCTAAAGGTATTTAGTGTCACCAGAAATTTGCCAAGAAGGATTTCCAAGAAGGAGAAAGGCATGTTGCTTCGCAGTCCAAACGACCCAGGGAAAATTCTTCACCCTCTATAATCTGCAACCCTGGTAGCAAACACATTCTTTCCAACAGACATACATGAGCAGACCGAAATCAGACACCGCAACGAAAATTACCGATACCACAAACCTCGTATTTTCTCATACAAACAGGAGAGTTCCTGAGCATGTAGAAGATCACACATATCAAAATTATCCCCAAACCTGGTCTAGCCGACTACCAAAATCCTACATCGCACAGACCAATGGAGCTTCTTCCGATACTGGGGAAGATCAAAGAAAAAAATATTGCAAACAGGGTCATATGGCACCTAGGACACTACCACCAGACAAGCCCTAGGCAATACGGCTTTCACCCAAAGCGAAGCACGAACGACCCAATATATGACGCGGCCGAACTGATATAAGCCGGCCAGAAAGAAAATCCACTAATGGTGGCAGTGTCACTCGATATAGAATGCGCTTTTGATAATGCCTGGAAGCCTGCCATCCTCCAAGTACTCCGAAGAAAGGCCCTGAACATTCACCTATGGAACATAATTATAAATTACCAGGCCATCAGATAAATACACCTGGGATATGCGGGAGCTAAGACATCAAAAGATACCAGCAGAGGATGCACCCAAGGATCAACCTGTGGACCAACCATGTCGACTGTATTGCTTGATCCACATTTGGGAAATGGAAAACAGCGCAGTCCACACACATGCTCCTGGATGACATCCTCCTGGTGGCCACAGGACGAGTGGAATAGGTGGAGACCAAGAGAACTTTTGCTGTCAAGGCCGTATGGGGCGACAACAATAAATTAAAGTTCGCCGCAAATAAAGCGCAGGCAGTCCTATTCACAAGGAAGCAGAAATTCACATAACCGAAGCTCACAATGCAAAACGTAGGAATAGAGTACTTAGAGACGCTTAAAATACTTGGACTCACCCTAGACAAAAACCAGAATTTCGTTGCGCACATAGACGAAGCTATCAGGAAAGTAATAAAAGTCAATATATTCAAGTCGGTCAGCAGGATGGCCAGAGCACACTGGAGCCTAAACTCATACATAATTAGGACTATCCACATGGCTGTGATTGAATCTATAGTCCTATATGAATCCGACATCTGTGGGGAAGCAGCTCACAGAAAACAAATAAAGAACAAACGGGACAGGACCCCAAGATTATTCACCAACCTAATTTCAAAGTCCCACAGGGCTACATCCCTCTTATCCAGCTGCATAATATCCAGAGTCTTTCCCTTTGAACTTAGAACATTCGAACAAAGAAAACTGTTTGCAATAAAACGAGGGAAACCAACTATGGAGCCTCCTGGAAGAACTCTAGAAGCCCGTATAAGCCCCAACAACCTACCAACCTAAGCAGATCTTGAGATACTAGAAAAAGAATCGATATGCTTGTAAACTGATGGAAGCAATCGAGTGAAAGGTGAAAGGACCCGTCTCTGTATGGAGAAATGAGGTATAATTGGGAAAAGCGAAGATCAGAGGAGTCTAATCTTACTGCAGAGTATTTTATGATGTGATGGCAGCAATTTATATAGCGACAACACTAATACTATCAAGGAAGTACTACCATGAAACATTTATCACCAGCCTCTCCAGATCAGTCCTGCAAAGCCTGTCAAATCAAAACTCCCGAAACCCTACTGCCAACAAAATAAAAGAGGAAATATTGAAGATCAAGGAGATGGAAGACAGAGTCAAAAACTATGCTGGATCAAGACACACACTAACATCGAAGGCAATGAAAGAGCTGACACGCTAGCCAAAGTAGCAGCCTTAAGCAGAAAAGATAAGTATTATTACGACAGTTTCCCCTTAATTTACGATAAAAGATCCCTAAGGGAACAGACAGTAACAGCATTGCAAGGGAGTTACCAGAATGCGGAAGCAGGCGCCATCACCAGATTGTTCCTACCAAGTGCACAGGTTGCCTATAAAAGCATTGCCAAATCAAATATAGACAATTGAACTAGCTAGCGCTGCTCCAAACTGGAAACGGGGGGTTCCACTCATACCTACACAAGAGAAAACTGGCGGACACTCCAAACCGCTCATGTGACGGCGAGACCGAGGATACAGTTCCGCTCACTATCCTGCAATGTACAAAATACATCCTCGACGGATACACTTATGAGGCCAAAATAAACACGACGCTAATAACAGAAAGCTTAAAAGTAAAAATGCAGGACGATGACAAACGGGACGTCTTCTTTGACTTCGCGAAGAAAATTACACGCATCACCGGAGCAACAAACGGCACCAGAATCCCGGCGAACTGAAAAGAAAAGAAATTAAAATTGTTAAACCATATAAACAGATAATCTAATATAATGGTCAACTAATTACTTCCAATTTAACACTATAATAACACCATCTAACAACTAACATTTCTGTGAGTCGTAATGAATTGTAATGCGATCACGCAATTATGAAAAATTCAATGTAATGAACTGATCTGTAGTGAATAATTTAATAATGAAAATCTTTATGACAATATTAGCAATGTATTTTATAGAAATTCGGTAATGAAATATACTGTAAATTATAGATATTTATAATGTATATATAAAATAATATAGCGATAAAACGTAATAATTCAATGATAAAATTTTAAACAACTGTACTGACAATGTAATATTCCGACAACGAAATAGATTGTTAATAATCTATTAGTTCTAATATTAATAGTAATAAGTTAATGATGCTATCTCGAAGACTCATATCCACGTGAGTCATATAGATTTATAGAAAAGTAATGTCTTATAATGTGTTACGTTATAATGCAATAACGTAAATTTTTAATAATAGAAGTTCCAATGTAATAACTCAATAATTAAACAAGTGATAAAGAATTAAGGATTTTCAATGCTATAGTAACATTTAATGACATGCACTTAATGTACCCTAAAATGTAAACAATTATTTTGAAAATTCACTGTAAATTTGTATCACATCTATAAGCTAAAAATAATGAATGCACAGAATTATACAAGAAAAAATAATTAAAAAAGTAAAAGACGCGAATCTTCATAAAGAAAAACACGAAAGGAAGAACAAAGTGCTGCAAAAGAATACAGCAGCAGTAATATACAAAAAAAGAAACTATTCGGCAAACTTAACGATATCGTCGGTGAAACAAAAGAAGTGTTCCGGGTAAATGACATCCCGCTGTCGCACTCCTCGATGCAATTGGATTGGCCTTGTTTGACCTCCCGGAATCAGAATAGACATAAATACAGCGTCACACAATGCTCTCAGTAATTTGACGTATCGCCAATCGACGTAATATCGTTGTAAAGCTTCCAGAACAGCCCAGGTTTAGACAGAGGCAAAAGCTTTTCCATAGTTCAGAGCCAAAGGCAAGGCACAGTGGCTGATTCTACTCATAGGTCTTTTGTACAAATTGCCTTATGGTGAAAATGTGGTCATTGGTGCTAAATTCTCTGCGAAACTTAGCCTGCTCCGATGGCCAGACTTCATCAAGCTTTGTGGTGAGACGATTCGTCAAGACTGTTGTGAACAATTTGTAAATATGGCTAAGATGTAGAATAGGTCGGTAATTTTGAAGAAGTGATTTGTCACCCTCCTCAGAAAACAAGACAACGTCACTTCCAATCCACGCCTTGGGAGGTACGCCCCGGTGAAAGTTAAAATTAAAAATCAATCAATCTTTTTAACTCTCTTAGCACGGGTTCGCCTCCTGCCGTATGAAGCGCGACTGTAATTCCGTCCTTCCCGGGAGCCTTTCGTTTATAAGCTGAGCAATGCTGACTGTAGGTCTTTTGCAATTCTCTCCATCTTTGGCGGTTTTGTACCGTGGCGATTATGATTCTACCGGTCACTCCCCCTACGTTCCTTCGTCCAGTTCGTGGTCTCCACTCTGGGACTTTTTTACTCCATCTATAATCCAGTCATCGACATATATGGCCCTCCCACTTCCAATTCCTTAGACTTATCACCTTCACTATATCCGTAAGTCTAGTCTTGCTACGCATATCAGTGTTTCTTATACGGTCGCAGAGTGACCCAGCACGGCTAGTTCCATAGCTACTTGTTTAACTTGCATGCAGTGGATCATATTTTTGTGGAGCGTCCATACTGCTCGAACGATTCGACGTTTTAGGTTTAAGGGCACGCGTTTAATTTTTAGGACGTTGGAAATTTTACAGAACGCACCCCGCTGTATTTGGATGCGGCGTTTTATGTCGTTCGTACCCAGACTTAACGTCTGTCCCAAGTAGACGTAATCAGATACCCTTTCGATTCACTGGCCATTCACAAAAATATTATCAGTTTCGTCGATGTAGTACATTATTTTTGTTCCAGTAGCGTTCATCTTTAAGCCTACACAAATCGAAACATCGTATAATTCTTGTATTGTGACTTGTAGCTCTTCAACGTTGCCAGCGAAGATAATAATGCCGTCGGCAAATCGCGGATGATTCAGTTGTTCCCCATTGATATCAGCCTCTAGTTGACAAAGCGAGGAGCTTGAATATGTCCTCCGGACACACTGTGAATAATTTCGGTGAGATGGGCCATTAAGGTTCTGGAGTGGAGGCCGTGTTTAGGAAAACGAAGTGTTGGTGGACCGTTACCAGGTGGGAAGACAATATCCGTGCAGTAGCTCGTCCGGGATGGATGTGAGTAGTAAGAGAGTCTTGGCGTTCATCTTGACCGCTTGAATGAATAATATTCAATATTGTAGATTGTCTTTCTAAAAATAATATAAACAAGGAAGATTCGGAAGCCATACAACAAGACATATTATCATCCTTGCGTCGAAGCTCTATGCCAAAATTAAATATATCTTTGGAACAGTATAAAGCATTAAGAAACCTTGACATGAAGCAGAATATAAAAATTCTTCGCGCGGATAAATGTGATGTCACCATAGCAATGAATACGACAGATTATAACGAGAAAATACAAAATCTTTTATAGATGAATTCACGTAAAAAATTGTAAAAAATGATCCAACAAACAATGAATTAAAAAGTGCAACTCAAAAGAAGTCAAGAAATCATCATCAGGTTGCCGACAATACACAGAACAAATGCTCTATTACGTCCAGTAGTTAGCCAAATTGACTCTCCAATATACGAATATAAATAATTCCATATACAATATCACATAGCAAACATTTTTTCACCACTACTTAGACACACAACAAAATTCATAAGGGATTTCACTTTGTCGATTAGATAAAACAACTACATCTGAGTGACAGTGAGACTGTGGTAAGCTTTGATATACAATCTATATATACTTGCTTACCAACAAACAAATGCATATCAATTATCTCAAGAAAGCTAATAGACTGAACTGGCTTACCATTGGCATACGCTGAACTTTTGCAACATTGTCTCACATCTGGTTACACGCTGTGGACTAATCAATTCTACAAGCAAGTGGACGGCGTAGCGTTGGGTTCACCAGTTTCCCCGTTATCGCTGGTATTTTCATGGAAGACCTGCAAACCTTATCAATAACACCAAGGTTCTACAAGAGGTATGTTGATGATACTTTTATAATTCCACCAAAAGAGAAAGTGACCGTATTTCTCGACCATCCAAACAGTATAAACTCCAAAACTCAATTTACAATGGAGTTAGAGGCAAATAATTCTTCAGTTTTGTTAGACATTTTAAGCATTCGCAAACCCAATAACACATTAACCCACACAGTGCACAGGAAGTGTACTCATAGAGTTACATACAGCACAGTTATGAACCGTGGGTTTTTCTTTATTTCAGGGAGCACGAGGTATCTATGATGAGCAACGCCTAGAAACCAAACTTCAACATGTCAAGCAAGTTCTGCGAGACATAATACTTCGAGTAAACCGTCTGCATCACATGCGTCTGCTACCTGTAGTACTACCACGCATAGTAGGGGTATCTGACAAAATTGGTTACATCCCAAGCGAGCTTCAATAAAATATAATTTTAAGATCAAGTAAGATCAGTAAATTTTTACCACCAGTGGAATGCCACACCCCCTACATGAAGCAGGATTGTATGAACTGGATTCTGCTTTGCAGTAACAATGGCCCGGCGTGACCAGGGATTCATTCTGGTTACATAATATAGGCTGGAAGTGGGAGATAATACACTGTCTCGTTTTGTTATGATAGTGAGTGAAGGGAGAGTGCGAAATTCCTGTGGAGGGTTAAACGTGAAAGTGTGCTGCATATGTGAAATTTCTGGTTACGTGGATGGGTTAGGGATCGGCTTGCTACCAGTATCCCCACTATTTATGAGTTCATTTAACAAAGAATTTTAAAAAACATTATTTCTGTGACGAATCCATTTTGCGTCAATGTAGTAACTAAATGGAAATTGTAGGAAGAAGAGGTGCCATGCTGCATCGGAGGATGTAGAGCCATGCATGGTACATGAAACTACATCCTCCTATGCAACTGAACTCGGCCGGTACCACTGAGGAATATCCTCTCGCTCACTTGATACCTGCGTAAAGTGACAGCGTCGCTGTCGCGTTTCGTGTGGTTTGGGAGTAGCCAGTGGCCCATAGTGGAGGGGGAGATGGGAAGGCAACGCATCTGAGTAACAATAATATGCAAGTATAACAATAATATGTGACTACCGACGCCCATGGCCATTCGAATGATTCTTTATTAAGTTATTTTTTGAATTTACGACCAACTGGAGCACCTTAGTGACTATCAAAAGGCTCCGATTGTTCGTGTGCTATATAAAAGGCTATTTACAGAAACGTTGTAGACGTTGGTGACGCTTAAGGCAACAGTTGACATTTTGTTTCTAAATAGCAGGCGGACTCTAGTTAACTGTAACACTAAAACTCATTTCTTAAGCAAACTTTTCCGGACCACACAATTAACTAAAAGTGCTTTTCTTTTGTTAAGGCTTAAACAAAAGTATTTGTGTCCTACACCGCATGGCGAGTAAAATTTACTTGATATTGTACACTTAAATTCTCACACGATTATATATATATATATAT
>JAFELO010000726.1:516050-526488 GCA_017140195.1 Eumaeus atala
AATTTTATGCCAATGTTATATATTAATTCAGTCGACAGTTGTTATCCATAACAATTCACATTCTTCTGTTTTCTTAAAATTTTAGTTTTCTGCAAATCTACGGATTTTCAAACTTTTCCAACCAACGCAGGCAGAAGCCACAGTTGATAAGCGTTAATTAGAAGCAAACGCGCCACACTTTACACCCTACAGGTAATGTAGCACAATATTAATGTACGATCTGATTTGCGCGGGAAATTTATCACGTCGATGCTTGATAGCAACATTTAATTAAATAGTCTCCTCCATATTATTGCAGCGAGAATCAAGATTAATATTGGCAGGATGAGACGTTATATATTATACTGACAGACTATATTATACTAGAGATATTTAACGAAATATGGCAAAAATGCATTGAATTATGATATTTAAAAAAATGTGTATATTAATTTCGGCATTGTACACGTGAAAACTTTACAATGATAACAAATTAAATTTATAACAGAACAACGTCTGTCGGGACAGCTACTTATCAATAATTCCTGCAGCTTAATAAGGATTTACTTTAATATTGTGTAGATTCTTTCCTATATTTTCAAACTATTCATAATGATACAAAACGTTTAAAAAATGTTATATTGCATATGCTCGTCAACGATAATGTAGAAGAATGGTAAAAGAACTTTTCAAATCGGTCCAGTTCTTTTTGGAGTCTTATTGTTATGGATACTTGATTGTTAGTTTGCATTAAATAATGCAAACTAACAATCATATATTTTCTCTTTATAATATTATTACTACTATTAATACTGCTGTCTCACTCGATTCTATCTTATACAAATGTCTCCTCTATTTTATACCTCTATTTTAAAAACTCAATTAAACTATACTTATCATGTACCTATGTTAAATAAGCTTCCTGGATATCATCGTTGGAGGTCCATTTCAGGTGTGATTTTGTAACATGTCGGTCTCTTAACTCTGAGGATTGTGATCGCATATTATTTTCCACTGCAGCCTAACAAAAGTGAGTTTATCCAGCTATTTTATGAGATTAAATTAAAAAAATGTAAATTTTACAACATTTACGCCTGTCCTGAGTTTGGATCCCTTTAATAATTATATACGCTCTATATTTTTTACAGTCTCCGTTCACCATAATCGGTTGAATAGTTTCGGGAGTACATTGATCGACAAGGATGCCAATTACCCAGAATATGTCCTTACTAATCGACTTTTTTGTACTATAATTATCATAATGATTATAATTAGTCACTACATGTTCTGGGTGATTGACGCACTGAAAATTTATAATAAAACTCATCTAAGACTGAGGGAAATAAGCAATTATGAGAACACTATAATTGGGGGAATTTAGATAAAGCTTACGTCTCTGGACACGATTTCACATTGTTTTCAATAGCGAAATTGAAAAGTGCATTTTACTTAAATTAAAAAAATATATACCTACACCGAGTACGATACTTAAGATACATAAACATCAAATAAATAAAATCGATGTTTTAGATCTTCAGCTTGTGATTGATTAGTAACGGCTAATCTGGATTAAACATTAGGCAACTATGTCATGTGCAAACTTATTAACAATATTAACATAAAAAATGTAATTTTAATCTTATTTACAAAAAACATTTCGCAGCACCAATGTATTACCGACGACCCCTACGGAGCATGAAATGAACAGTAAATAATATATAGGCGAATGCTATAATACCTTCATTAGCACACAGCAAACAGCGAACATGCACAGGTGGTGAATGCACCCGCGTGTACTGCAGTGTGAACGAGCTATTACAACAGGCGCGACTTGTGACTCGCTCTGTGACGTGACGTTCTTATAATATCGTGCCAATGGAGCGTCGGACGCACTATAGCACCAAATTTTGATTCACTTAACACTTCGACATGACAAAATACCAAACCTATAAACCTATATCTTATTAAGAACATGTTTTTCTCTTTTATAATATTTTTTAAATGTTATCACAGGCCCGTTTGTATGCTGGCATCACTCCGCGGTTTCATCCGCATAGCTCCGGTCCGTATCGTATCGTAGTATCATGGTGTAAAGCCTATAAAGGACTTCCTCAATGAATGAACTATTCTACATAAAAATATTTCTTCAATTCAGACCAGTAACTGCTGCGATTAGAGCGTTCAAGCATACAACCTCTTTATTGACTACTCAACATTAAGTGTCAACGAGGAATTTGAAATTCCAAGATCATATGGAGAAGATTTGCAGAGTGCTAACGTTTTATTATGTTATATTATTTTAATGAAATACGCACACTACAGAACACACATTGTTCGTCCACTAGTGCAAGTACTTACTTAGTTAATTTGACTATTAATTATTTTTTTAACCAAAAGTTTATTTCTAACAATTGGAATCAAACGCTCGCTGGGCGAAATCTCTAGAGTAAAATTGTTCGACTTTTTTTTAAAATCTGTAACGATTCACAGTTTCCAGTGCACTATTCCATTTTCCCAAAGCTCCTCTCGGAAGCTATTGTGAAATACGAACTCAATAAAAAACGTAAGTTAAGCGCAGATTTTGCTTTTCTATCGTTCTTTTCTTCTACTGCAAGAAAACAACTTTTTTACGGATTATGTACCTTCATTTTCACCTCCCTCCCACCCCAATGGGCCACCGGCTTTTCACAAATCTCACGAAATGCTACAACGAAAATATCCCTTCACGTCGGCTTCATGTAAGCGAGAGGTACCTCGGGGAGGTACCGGCCCAATTTCTATGCAATGCAAGGTAGCATAGCACTACCTCTCACTAATACTATCACACTCATTGGCAATGGCCAATCGTCTGTGTTATTATAGGCACTTCAAAAATCCCTTGCGCTCTTAGATAGACGTTCTATCTAAAACTATTAAATCATGATCCAGAGACTTAAGATCAGGTCGAGGCGACGGGTAAACTTCAACTCTGATGAAGTCTGGAATGTTCGTTTCTTACTAAGATTGGGCAGATCGGGTCTTGCTGCAGAGACCATTCTCGATTATACAAAGTGGTGTTCTTAAGGAACATTACTACCTTCGCCGAGCCGCCCTATAGCTGTTACGTCATATTACATCCGGGCACCTGGCCGACGGTACTCGAGGAATTTTAGTGGTTATTCGGCTCAGCAACGAGGCCCACAGAATCCGATGGCAATGTGCAAATAGATTTCCCCGCGAAAACAAAAAGAAAGCATTTACCTGCAAACCTTCTCGAGAATGGTATCTTAATACACTTGTGCTGTTGTTTAAATATCTTAGTGGCAAAAATATGTTTATCACCCAACTACACTGTTATACAAAATATTTTACAATATATTGGCGCGAAAAAAAAACTCAATGAATATTGTAAAATATGAATGAAAATGACAATTATCTTCAAATGTAATATTTTGTTTATTTCTATTTCTAACAGTATTTATGCCCAGGCTTGTGTATTACAGGATATCTGAGTGGCATTTGTAAGTTATACCTCACAGTTGAAATGTAAATATAAAAAGGTATGAGTTGTTAAACAAACACAGAGAAGCTAACTCATTTCCGTTATGAAGAAAACCTGCGCCCAGAGGGAAAAAGCTGGACTAGCTAAATAACTTCGCACTGACGGACGCAAAGAAAATTTGCCCAATCAAAACTGTCCAAATTGTTAACCAAAGTAGGAGTTATAACTAAGGCGAGGCGAGATTTTTTAATAAGATGAATGATTTTTTTTTCAATTTTGAACGTTATGTAATAAGGTTCCTCATGAAATTATTTTTTAGATTGGATGCGATACACAGCACTATTCTGAGCTCCTGTACGCATACAATGTTCGTAGTTTCATTTGTGAAGAGCTAGCAAACGTCGTTTGTGTACTTGTGTTACTAGTGCAGTGTGCACAGGTCACCTGCAGTCCGTTTTGTCTAGGGAAGTCTACAGCTGCAAGATGTTAATTGTCATCATCGTCAACGGAATTTCGAAGTGAGTGGCAATGGCTGGGGAGAAAGTACTGCTGACAGAGCTCACTGTTGTTCTCTCAGAGAGATTTTTCCGGTAGTGGTGAATATTCATTAGCTTATTGCCGTCTACTAACGGACCAATTACCCCGATAGAATAACACTGAGCTCAGTACGCATGATGTAGACATCTAGTAACGGACTCTTCTCTCTCTTCTCTTCCAGGGCACGAGATTGAGCTCTGTCAGTGACCAGTTGTAGACAACAACAGGCTCGTAAATCCTCACTAGCCGGTTCTCCTCCAGTTCCGGATAAAGCCCACAGAGAGCACAACACTGAGCTCTGTCTGTGTTTGGTACTAGACTACAACAGGCCAGTGAATCCTCGTTAGCGTCATTAGATATCGTATGCACATTAGGGGCTCGCACGATCGGGAGTTTTGATCGATTACCGACTATACGATAAAAGGAAAAAACAAATGAGGAAGTAAATACGTTTGAGAATCAAATAGCGACTCAAAGCAAATAGCAGTCATGCCTCAGGCTAGGGAAGTACAGATACATCGGGTACAGGAAAACGATAAATTATACTTAATATTGTGTAAATATTTCTCTAAATTAAGTTTTCGTAATACGCAAATATTTTGTGATATATAGGGTAATAAAAATATGCGCATCCAAACCATGGTTCAACCTTTGTAGTGGTAGTGGGGCTGAGAGTAGTGACAGAGAAGTAGACGGGAGCACCGGACAGCGGTCGCACCTAGTGATGGCGGTACCATCAATCGTTTCGGTGACAAGCAGCAGTCGGGCCAGTCTTGAACCTAATCTGCGATTGGCGATCCGCCTGCTCAATTACGAGCATTTAACTTAAATGGACGACAACAGCAGAATTCAATTCAGCCCCTAGTTCCCGGTAGTTCCACTAGTCCTGGCCACGGTAGAGGTGGAACAAGGAGGTGCTAAGAATCTCTGGGCTATGGATTGCTACCGCCGATTCGACCTGGATATGTATAAAGGATGAACGCTTCGACTAGATAACCACCTAGTTGAGCTTGAGGTGAAATGGGAAAAATCCGATGGCAGTTTCTGTGGTTACGTGAAGTTCGGAGACAAGGCGAGGACACCATAACTCTGCCATCAGGTCACCTATTCCACTTCAGGGAAGACGACACTCAATCACAAGGCGGCGTGGGATTCCTCGTGAATAAGTCCCTCGTAGGCAACATCGTCTAAATCTCTAGTGTGTCGGGTAGGGTGACGTATCTCATACTTAAACTCACAAAAACGTAAAGCCTCAAAGTGATACAAGTAGGCGCACCTACACACATTCCGATGATGCCGTGGAGGCTGCTTATATGGATGTGTCAAAGGCCTTACATGACACATGTAAGACCCAATTTTGTTCTTATGGGGAATTTAATGCCAAAGTGGGAGTACGAAATGGTGTTGAATCGAGACTCCGACCACATGGTCGGAAGTCTAAATCGCGGACGGCAAATGCTGGTAAACTTCCTCGAGAAAGCGAGCCTCTCTTAGTGAACTCTTATTTTAGGAAGAGCCCCCCTAGGAAGTGGACATGGCAGAGTCCCGATACTGTGACAAGGAACGGGACTGACATTATTATGACGGACCGAAAGCATATATTTATGGATGTTTCCGCGATCAACAGGTTTAAAACCGGAAGTGATCATCGATTGGTTAGAGGCTCTCTGAATATCTTTTTCTCGCGATACTCTCGCGTCTTTTGACGCGAGCGTGTCTATTTAGTACAGTCAACACTTCAACCTAATTTCTGGCGAACCATGGTAGGTACCGAAAAATTCCAACTGGAGTTAGAAAACTTCTTCGATACTCTAGATATGTCGGAGACTACAATGGCAATGGAAGAGGCCATGAGTGGCGTGATTGGTTGCATGCAGGACGTGGGTGACGAGTATGGTAGGAGTAAGTATACGAGTAGGAAAGCTAAATTCTCAAATGAGACGCCTGGACTTATGAGGAAACTGTTGTGAGCATCAAGCGTTTTGGCTCTTAAAAAAAAAGTCGGGTATACTGATGAGATAGCCGTCTAGCTTGGATGTAGGAATGAGACTAATGGGAGGTGGCTAAGTGTCTATGGGGAATCTTTGCACCCCTTATATAAGAAGAGGGGCTTAAAGATCAGGAGGATGAGGAATTGCTCTCGGTATACCTATCATAAGAAGAGGGGACCTAATAGCAACAGGATTAGGTGCTTTTGCGCACGCGGTAAGGTGCGAGGATGGGAACCTCAACCCATTGCATTGTCCCAAAGCCGGTGGGGTTGTCCTGTAGTGTGGTGTAATTCCATCCGTGTAGGTGGTTCGACACACCACTGGACCCCACCCAGGGCCGGTGAAGGCGCATAAATGCGTTTCCCCACGTCAAAAAAGAAGGTCAATTACACCATCATTAACTACAGTAACCGACAATTTATCAAAAAGACACATCATATAATTCTGTAAACACTCATTTCCGCAACAAGTTTACGCATACCTATACAGAGTTACATGAAAAGTAGTACTGAATATTAAAGGACGTTATTTTTCAGTTCATTTCTGATGGATTTCATTTTGTCACATAGTATCCGAGACTTAACCCTTGGGGAGATATGTAACCCCTAAGTTTTTACTATTTAGAGGACATGCCAGTCCATAAAACGATCTTCCAAAGCTTAACAGTTTTAAAAAGACAGCTCGACAAGTGTTGAAGAAGTTTCACTAAGTGTTATTAAATTTAAAGAGGTTTTATTTTTTTTTAAATGTATGGTGCTCACTCTGCACGTTATTTTATAAACATCTGCTAACATATTATTGTTATATGTATGAAATGTATGAAATGTATAGTTTACAATTAAATAGCTCCGAAAATAAGTTTACACAAAGTACATTTCCGAACGCATACATACATGTCAATCATTACTTACATTATTTGACAGCACGGAGAACAAATGTTTGACGTGTACTACACAAAATAAATGAACATTTATTGAGACTTGATAATGAGAAGGTTGATGATAGCGCGTATGTGTGATTGATCTTCGAAATTTGTCGATTCTTTGTGTTTGAGTGCTTTGTGTAGCCTTTTGTGTTGCTTTTTGTGTATTTGTGTGTGAAAGTTAAGTCTCTTTAATAATATCCTGTTAAAGATTGCTGAGGACGAACATGTCGATACCTCTCAAACCTCCTGATCCTGCCTCTGTGACCTCCTCCGGGGACTGGACGCTTGGCCTATTGCCGGGGGAGGTTATGGAACATACATCCCAAAGTACCAAACGGTCACATGCCATTGATGAGGTTCAGGCTTCTCTGCCTGAAAGGATTGTTCCCCCATCTGCATTTGTACAACAGGTGTACAATTTTATTTATTTGTTATACCCAAGTTTATTAGAGTCCGAGAAGTATGCAGAAGCAGATATAGAACCGTTTATTGTGCATGTTTCCCATTCAGAAGACCATCCTTTTCCCGATGCCTTCATAAATCCCATTAAATTCGGTCAAGTTATGACAAACTCTTGAGTTCAGTTCATTAAAAAGGACGGAATAGCTAAGGTTGGTAGAAATAGGAGTAGTGTGGAATTTTCGTCACCAAAAGCTGCCAATGAGTTTCTCTCTAATCCTGTTTTACTATCAAACAAGTTCACGTCCACTGTTCCCACTTACAATGTTACTCGTATGGGTGTCGTTCGAAATGTTCCCACAGAGATGTCCATGGACGAATTTGTTACTAGTACTGATGTCCCAGATAATTGCGGATACATTCTAAAGGCTGGACGTCTTAACCGAAAGTCCTCAATGGATGGTAATACAGTTGTGTTGACATTTAATGGTCAGGTTAAGAGTTTTCTGTCTATACACTGCCTTAACAGTAGAACTGTACCAATTTCCCACAATCCAGTGCCTTAGCTGCTGTCGTTTTGATCATGTAGCTGACAAATGCCGATCAAAGCCAAAGTGCTTCAAATGTGCCAAAGAATATACAGGTAGATCGTGTAATGTCACTTCACTTGAAGCCAAGTGTTCAAAGAGTGAAGGTTCACACTTCTCCATAGATAAGTACTGTCCTGAACATAACAGACAGAAATCTATCAAATCCACTATGGCCCAAGAAAATATTTCATATATAGAAGCTGCATCACGTTTCCTTGCAATAAACCGAGCATATTCTGATGTTGCTCGTACTATTTTCTTTCCCCCTCCCAGATCCCAAGTACCCTTGTCCTTATATCACTTAGAGCCTTCCCAACCTTCCCAATCTTACCGACGTACAATAATTTCTTCTATCTAAGCCTCGAAAACCAGCTTCCTCTCATGAATACGACCGTAGAGCTCATGAGGCCATCATAGCTCAACGAGATCCTCCGTCTTCTGCCAATGGGATTGCCCTTCATCAAAGGAGTCTGGGGACAACCTTATGCTGAACCTAATTGATTTACTTATTAATGTGCTTTCAAAAATGAACGATTTCCCTTTACCCGACCACGTTGCCAATAAAGTTAGTCACCTCATGCCAGTCATCCAAGTTCCCACTAATTCAATGAAATTCACAAAGTATTCGTCCTATTCGATCATTGAATTTTTATTTTATATAATCTGCATAAAGCATTTGTATTTGCTGTTTCGGAGATATGGCTGCTTCCCAATTTCCAGTTTTGGATAAGGGGCTTTTCATGTCTCCGAGATGACAGAGCTGATGGTTATGCAGGTGTGGCTCTGATTATAAGATCAGGCCTTTATTTTTCCCGTTTGTCTCTTCCAGAAATCGCTTCTGGTATTAATGCTGTTGCTGCCTTAATTCAGGATGTCGCTGTACTCCTGTTATATATTCCTAATCCCTCTGTAGTCCGATCTACTAATTTACTTCCTTATTTTTTCTTCCCTATGTGTACATTATGACTCCTTTGGTTATGATTTGGTGGATATTATTGACAGGCTAAATATATGTTTATTGAATGACTCGTAGGACCCGCCCTAATCAGAACCCTAGTGCAGTAGACTTATACTTCTGCTCCCCACACCTTAGCTCTCTTTTAGATTGGAGAGTTTTACATTATTCGAGAGGTAGTGATCACCTTCCTATCATTATTACCAATCCTTCCATTTCTTTCAATACTTTCAATAAAACTCCTCTTTTAAAATATCAACTGTCAAAAGCAAAATGGGACTTTGCAACTGATTGTGATTCTAGTGTGAGTTCTTTGCCTATCATTAATATCGGAAATATAGAGGTCTGTTATGATAATTTCATTTCATGTCTGTCGTCTTCAGCAGATAGAACATCCCACTCAAAAAACATTCCCCATTTAAACCTTCTCCACCTTGGTGGGATGTGGAATGTAGTTCCATGATTCACGAAAGGAAAAAGCTGAGGAAACATATTGATTATTTATGACAATGGATAATTTACTTGTCATTAAAAGAATGTCAGCCTTGGCAAAGCGTCTTTTTAAAAAAAGAAGAGGTTAGGTTGGTTATCCCTCTGTAATTCTATTAGCCCACGTACCCCTGCAGTTTTATTATGGAGACAAATTAAACGATTTCGCCGTGCCTTCTGAGTAAGAGATTTACCAAGCAATGCCCCAAATCTTTGGTATGAAGGCTTCGTAGATAAATTGGCTCCACCAAGTGCCCCCATCAGTATTCTCTATCAATCCATCCACTGTCCCGAAGTACTGCATGTAGCAGATTTGAGGACCCATTTTCAATGTCAGTACTTCTTTCCGCGTTGGATATCCTTAGAAATACTTCTCCTGGTTTAGATTGCAATCCTTATGTCTTTATCACAAAATCTTTCTCTGATTCAAAATCATTCTTTCTAAATCTCCTTAATATTTTTTTTTTGAATTTCAATTGAAAAAAAAAAAAAAATATTTTCCTCCTTCAAAAATACCAGATAGTACTTCCTATACGAAAATCTGTTAAAGATCCAAATTTAGATTCTTCTTAACGTCCCATTGCCCTTTCCTCTTGCCTATTTGAAATTATGGAACACATGATTAAAGCCCGCCTTGAATGGTCCGTGGAAAGTAATGACTTGCTGGCTAAATCCCAATTTGGGTTCAGAAAAGGTTTGAGTACTAGTGATAGCTTACCACTGACATCCGCATAGCATTTTCTAAGGATGGGGGTGGGGGGCTCATCCATTATCCCAAAAATTACTTTACAATGCCATTGTCCGAGGCATAATTGATTATGGTTGTTTTCTCTTGGAACCATGTAGCAAGGTTTCCCTAGGAAAAGTAGATAAAACTCAATATCAATGCTTACGCTCTTCTGGGAGAAGCCCTCGACTCTCCATCGTTTCTACGCAGACAATTTTTATCAGATAGATATATATTTAGAATTTCTGCTGATTCTGATCGTCCTCTTCTACCAAAACTTCAAAATTTGATTGATCTGATGGTCAATAATAAATATTGGCATAAATTAAATACCCCTTGTTTAATTAAGAGTTTTCAAAAATTAA
>JAFELO010000726.1:528498-579415 GCA_017140195.1 Eumaeus atala
GCTGTATTACAACGGACGTGGCAGTCTAATACGTGGGGTCGGTCTTGGGGACTAGTCTGAAAAATCAATTTTAATAATACCCGTAGCGTTCTTTAATATCAATACAACATAGATTGTTATACTGTGATCTTAGCTAAAGTACCTTCCGTTCTGCCAGCTTCATTTGACCAGATATTGTGATGTCACGAGCGGTTTGCACGAGTAATAATATGAACAATTATAATAAGATTTAATATATTATTACTACACGTGCCAGATGTACAATAATCAGTTTCAATGCATTAATTTAACAAATCACATAATTAAAATTAGTTAATTATAATTTAATTTCTTCAATTTAGGCCCCCTTCGTACGAGAGCTTTTAAAAGACATATAGTGGATGTCAATTCATGTCGTCGTATCAACAGATGCATGGGCACCAACATGTTCCATTTTAATGCTTTCTTACGAACGGGGCCAGACGATTGTATTGACTGAAATATATCAAACTATTTCCATTTCCCTACATCTAGAGTAAGGCTATACATCTGTAATCAGAAAGGGGTCAGCTCCTTATATAGTCCAATATATATATTAATTAGTCACTTCCAACAGCTAACATCCCAATTATATTTGAGATGGGCTCATGTTGTCAATTTGTTTGTTGTCAATGTTGTCAAAAGCTATGAGAACTTTACGTCTATTATCATCATCATAAGCCTCTACGAGTCCGGCGACGGATGTTAAACACACGGCCGAGTAGGCACGCGAGCTCACCTGCAACAAACATCAACGTGGTGAGGACAAGACATGTTACATGTTATAATGACGTGTGTCGATGGTTTGTGGTTCACCTACAAGGGAAAATAAACACAGAGTCTTTGTCACAGTTGACAAAGACTCTGTATGTTGTAACCTACACGTTAATTTAGCTTGTGTCTATTGCGTAGCGAGTAGCCGGTGGTCCATTGGGAGGGAGGAGGGCATCGCATAGGCATTGTAATTATGTGAATGTTTCTGGGCGTCGGTAGTCGTAAAAAGGCTCCAATTTCTTATTTGCCACCTATGTGGATTCAGGTTCAATAGTAATTAAGATTAAATGGAATTTCTAGAGTTTAGACTCGTG
The DNA here is from genome assembly GCA_017140195.1 of Eumaeus atala. Taxonomy (NCBI): domain Eukaryota; kingdom Metazoa; phylum Arthropoda; class Insecta; order Lepidoptera; family Lycaenidae; genus Eumaeus; species Eumaeus atala. Next base: position 529,605 of record JAFELO010000726.1, read on the forward strand.
GCTGAACAAGTTATCGGTATAGTACGCTACATAGAAGCCAGCTATACATGGCTGCGTAACTCTACCGCGGTAACAAATGTTCTTATGAACAGGAGTGGCTACGATTAACATTCTTTAAGCGCCTTTTAACTGTATTTAGTCGTGAGTCACTGTTCGTTTGTTGCCATAGTTGAAAGCTTAAATCCAATTTCCCGAGAATGCTATCGCAAGGCTTCTGTAGAGATATCATCACTTTTCACGATTCAGGTTCTCTGAAGTCCATTCAGCTCTACAAGATCAATATAAGCTTCCCCTCTATTAACACAAGGTATTATATAAATATGTATTGAAACAAATCTTCTGGTTTATATTCCTAATTTGTTAATGCTGTCACATTAAAAAATTAGGCACATAAACCAAAAAGAAGATTTGTATCTAATATTGCATTTAATAATATTAAAAATTCATTAAACTTTAAAGCAAAAACAACAAGCTCAGTTAGTTCTTTTCAGTTAAACAGTTGGGTACAACTCAGTAAATACAACCCGACTGGGGTTTTATGTTCATTTCTTTTTGTTAGTGTAAAATCGATTGATAATCGTAATAAGTGGATATCTTTAATTTTAAAGCGAGAAAAATACTTCACCTCGTACAGAGTAGTGTAAGAACACTTAAGCTCTTAAGACCAATCTGACGATTACTCATTGTATTAATCCATTCAGTGCTTCTAGAGATATGGTGTAATACAAATATTTATACATATTTATGTTTACCTACAAGATAGCGCGTAAAACACAATCCTTCCTTGTCATAAAAAAAGTAAGCGGCGGTTACAAACAAGTGCTTGGCGGTTAACTCTTAAGAAACGTTATAAGGCCCTCGGCGTGGAAGAAAATACTAAAGTCATTAGAATCTTCAATGCTGAACGACTATTACAGCTTCCGTCTCATGCATACATTTCTTTCCAAAATTATGTTTATTCTTAAGGAAGGAAACCCCAGTTCCATGTCGGGAACGGGACACACAGTTAATTTGTAAAAGTTTTGTTTGCAAAATAAAACACTAAAGAGAAAGAAAGTGCGATCGTTACGTTTATCTAAAGCAAATTTTAAAACAAAATGAATGCTATGTAAATAAAGGTATTTTGTCAGCACCAGAGCTTTTTTCAGTTTCTCGGTTTCTGTTTTTTTTTTTTTTTCACTTTTCCCTCCTCTTGGAATACAATTCACTTTATTTTGTGGTTTTGGCGGATGTATAATACAATTGTGTACGATTTTTTCATCCGCCAGATGTAAGACACATTTATATAAATTATTGTGGCTCGTTTTCTACCTATGCTATGCTATTTTATTTATACAAGATTTGGTATGTTATTCTCTTATAGGTCTGTAATATTAACCACTAATTATTTATATACTTAAATCTTATACCCCACTGCGCAACGCAAGGAAGAGATTGTTTATATCTGTCTATGTATGTTTGAGGCACTATATTGAATAAACTCAATATTCTTTTTCGATACATCAGTCGAATCGCATTGATCTTGTAAGTGTCAACGAGGACAAGATAACATTCAAAATACAATATGGCGTCCATTAGATGCCATGTTATAAAAGGTAGAATAATTAAATTCGACGAATCATGTCATATGGAAGGGGTATTTTAAAATAATAAATAAGTAAATTTTTAGGTTTCTTTATCAATTTTTAATCCAAGAAATATTTGTAACGGTTAAAACATTGCTTTACAAAAACAAAACCATGTTTTAAATATCGGATACTCTAGGTATATAAAATACTGACAAGAATAGATCGCTATTCTATATACCTAACTTAAAAACATGTTATTAAAAAATACGAAAATATCCTGCTGCTTATAACATCAGGTCAGAATTTTTCTTGATTTCCAATCTCGGACATCACGGCAGAACTCTATGTTCCACCGTCACCACCTCGATGTCCCAAAGTATACGACAGTGCGTTTCAAATTCGGTTCAAATTCAATTGCGGTATTTCCGAAACAATACGATATGGGATTCTTCAAGAAAAGAGCTTACTCTCATCTTAAAGGACGGCAACGCGCCTGCATAACCTCGGGTCGTGCGGATACCTATGGGTGGCGGTAGTTATCCTATAAACAAAAAAAGGTGCACGTGAAAAAGAAACAAGGGTACATAATAACCATTTCTAGAGTTAAGAGCCATACTTATAAAATGTTAAACTTATCTTAATAAATAATGGGCCCGATTTGTTGTGGCTTTTATCCCTCCTGTTCGTGTAAAATTTTAAAGAGTGTGGTTCACATGGTACCGACCTATAAGTAACATATTCGGTGTCGTAGTTCGTGCGGATTTGGTGAAAAGGACTCATCGGCATAGTAATTATGCTGATGTTCATGTACGTCGGTAGGAACAAAAAAACACCAATTACCCGTTCGTCGCCCTATACTATTAAAAAATAATTGTGTGTTTAATTAATTATTTAATAAGTTTTTAAATATCATTTGAGAAAGAAATCAGATTTATATGCTCAGCAAACTAAAGAAAAAAATATGGGAATAAAATTCTGAGAGGTAAAGTAAACCAGCACAAAATCAGGAATGCACTTTAAGGCAGCATAGAGTTTTACGATAGGCTAATTAAATAATCACTTGGCTGTACACAGTCTGTCACAACCACATCCAGACTCATCGCTCATGAGTTTCTAGACCCATTAGAGCCATATTGTTGTTGATGCTGCTAGCATGAGAAATTTAAAAAAAAAACATATTTTATCTTCTATAAAAAACATAGATTGACTATTGTCGTCTTGTTTGTGCTGGTCAGGGTTGCGCCGATACATCCAACAACATGTAAACAATAAAGTACTCGTAATAAAAGGGACAATATGCATTATATATGTGCTAATATTGTTTTATATTCCTATCATGGTTAGAATAAGGAACGAGAAAAGATTACCAGGTGAAATAATACACCCATCAAAGCCTTAGAGTGGCGCTTGTATTCATGCACAGTTTGATACATAGTAAATAGATATTGATCACCACGCACTGGCAGAATCTCAGTCGTACGTTACGTATTCTAAGTTAGTGGTGCTAACGCATTCCAGGGAGGACATACATTAATAAATACAACTTTTTCTGTGCCTCAGAGAGCAATGAATTCACTAGCCTCGCACTCAAACTTGTTCTCAATGGCGAAGATGTCGCCATGAATAAAATAGATACTAGGGACACCTCCATGAAGATTTTAAAAGAAGTTGTTTATTGAAATAAAGCCTTTTTGGTTGAGTAGTGTGAAAGTACATCCCACGTTAAGTTCCTGGGGTTTTTAATAATATAGGGGGACACACGACAATCAGAGCCTTTCAATGACTGCTGACGTCCATAAACATCAGCATAATTATGCCGACGCGTTGCCCTCTCGCCTTCCGCGTGATATAGATACTCACCGGGCATGGCTGTTTTGTTGAGTATCTGAACCCAGCATACCCTAGAGGTATGCCCTGCATGGCCTACAGGTCGAGCTCCTCTCACTAGCGAGTATCGTCCATTCAAGGATCAAGAATGTATATTAATATACCTATCGAAATTAAGCCAATGAAATCATCTTTTAATTAATTATAGTTATGAATATTATTAATAAGCAGTCGCATTACCTATAATTATGTTTACGATTATTAAGCATTACGCCAAACAAACTTTAAAATTTAATTAATTTTCTGTACAAAACGCAAGCTTTATCGCTATGACGAACCCCTTCCTGAGCTGCGCCCGTTTACAGATTTGATGTAGACGTAGGAGATGCGAGATGACCATCAATTTGGGCGCGATTAGAGGGGATGAGGGCAGGGAGCTATTATCTTCAGAGGCTAGGAGCGTTAGTCGCGTTCCTGGACGGCGGTAGTCTTCTCTTGTGTTCACATGATATCCTGATGAGACAGCGGAACGTATCTGTTAAGAAGCGGTTGGCAAAAAAGGAGCTCGCAGGAAGTTACTTGCAGCGTCTTCTAGCGTAAACATATCATAGACGGGGTACAAGGAGGGGCACCTCATACCGTAAGGCAATGACGGTGTTGGGGACTCTCAAATAGCCGGAGTGGTCCCTTTTGTGGAGAAGAATGATCCCACATGGGGTCGGCCAGTCGCTGGGATGTCCTGTCGCTGATAGATACGGGCCACCCCGTCACAGCGGCCGAAGGCTGTCACAGTGGTTTTTAGTCGGAAATGGCACGCTTGTCGCGCTGAAGCCGACACACCCTTGACCACCCAGGCTCACACAGGATCAGTTGGATGGTGCATTTTCCTATCCAACTGATCCTGCAAAATGAAAAAAAAAAGAACTACTAGAAAGAAGACTAACACTGGCATACCATGAAACCTCGTGTTTCCTCGTGCGGTTTGCAAGTAGCCACCAGATGAAAGGAGAGAGAAGAAGGAAAGGGAGGTAAGCATCAAAAATATCCGACGGCTCGTTTGTTCCCCTACAGAATTTTCAAAATCCATGACCGTATTGATCTGGTATGATCCGATTGTGGAGCCAAAAGTCTTATTAACACTGGTGTTAATGTAAGGAGAATACTTAATGTGGAGTAAACAAGACAAACACGTAACGATTGTGGATGACGGTTCTCTCTTTGCACCCTGTTTGGAAGCTGTCTTGCAGCTACAGATGCCATTGTAGCAGTTTATACTACTCCAGGAAGAGGTAAAGGGGTTAAGATAAGAGGCAACACATCTACGTAACACGTATGCAAATGTCCATTAGCGTCGGAAGTCATCGAAATGCTTAATTTTAAGCAGAAGCTATAAGAAGCAAAATCGCCTAAAGTGTAGCTGATGCAAGGAAAGGTGGCCGTGCCGAATTGCAGCTCAATTGGGCAGGCACGATGTAGGCACCTCTCGCTCATATGTTCCCAACGAGAAATGACAGCTGTGTTGGCGCATTTCGTGAATCACCGGTGGCCCACTCGAGGGGAGGAGGAATTTAGAGCAACGCATCTGCATGATAATTATATTCCGGATGATTTCGTACCCATAAAGGCTGCAATATTTCCCCACTACACTACAGAAAAACCTTCTATTCTTTTGACACGCCTCTCTACTTTTTCCACGTCCATTTCAGTTAAATGTATGTACCGTGAAGAGATGAACATGATCTGAACATAGCTTTTAAACCCTTTAACACTTTGCAGCACGTCTCACGTGGCTCAAATGTAAAACACCCCTCAAAGGACCTTTAATTTTGCCGTCCATTCGCATGATGGTTCATGTCTTTGTTTTGTTTTCAAAAGGTAACTTCCACTTATTGGTACATTACAGTTGGTTAAAAGTATACTTTTCGGATAGTAAGTACCTACCATTTTTATTGTAAAAGGGGCAAAGGTATGGTTGAATCCATTGTCCATTAAAAAGTATCACTTCATCATTATTATCATTGTCGGCTTTCATAGGTCCACTGCTGAACATAGGTCTCTTTCAATGAACGCTAAGACGACCGATATCCTGCTTTACCCTCCATCCCGGACCAGCTACTGCACGGAGTTTGTCTTCCCAACTGGTGAACGGTCGATCAACACTTCATTTTCCTAGACTCCACCTCCACTCCAGAAACTTACTGGTCCGTCTACCATCTGTTCCCCTGAGTGTGTGACCAGTCCAATGCCACTTCAGTGAGCTTATTCTTCGCGTTATATCAGAAACTTTAGTTCTCTGCCTTAAGACTTCGTTACAAACTCTATGAGAAAAAGGAAAAACCAACAGCTCTGCGGCATTATCAACGTGTGAATGTGACGAAACTGCCGGAATGCTGCCCAACCCAACTGAATAATGCAGTCGTCTTGCTTCTCGAAGTTAAAATCTAAAGAAAGAAGGAACTTTTTTGTGGAACTTGGACAAAACAAAGGTCATCTTCGAGTAACACTTTCTCCCTAGGCCGGTTAATGTCGATGATGCTAGTCTTGAAGTCGTAGACGAATACGTCTACCCAGGTAGTTTTTTCCTCGAAGTTATGTCTATCTAATTGCAATAGTTGCCCTGAGGCAACTATTGGAATTAGATAGTGTGATAAGTGCCAGTTTCATAATAGGAGCGGTTCAGTATCACTTAATAGTAGTAGTTCGTATTCATGTACGCACGCACACACCACACGCATGGGTGCACGCGCACACACAACGACATCGAAGGAATACGTTCCTTTTATAAAATAGGATAGGAGAGATTTTATAATAATATAATACCACGACACTTTCGCGACGCGATTCCAAACCATGCATGACTCTATCTCCTGATATGCAGCTTGGCACTACCTCTTAAAAGTCTATTCTATCGCGAAGCGACAAGACCACAGATATTATGATTATTCTAGTCACATCATACAACGCTAAGTGATAATACTACAAGAGTAGCAATCTACACAGCACTAGCGCTTACTTGACTACAATATAAGAAGCTCTTATGCAAGTAAGTTAAGTAGTAGATGAGATAATTGTCAATTGGCTTTTTCTGTAAATATTGAAAATAAATTGATAAACAAAGTTTTCTTCAAAGGAAGTGGTGAGATGACCTTATAGCAGGAAACTATCGACACTCATACATATTTGCAATATCTAAGTCAGCCTGTTGCAGTTGTATTTCCCTCAACCTTCCAATAGCCTATAAAATAAAATCCCATAATTTGTGTGGCATGATGGTGGGCATGGTACACAAATTATAGGATCGCACCAAACGCAACAGTATAGTCATCTTTTGATCTTAGACGGCGATAGATTAAAAAGCTATAAAAATAGGATAGATTTATTAAACAACTTGGAGATTTCCCTAAGAGAAACATGCTGGATTTAATATAAATGAGGACGTTATTAAAGTTTGACATATTATAAGGGGTTTCCATTTCTCAGAGTTTCCAGCCAGTTTTTGCCGCTACTGGGCATTATCAGTACTTCTATCGAGTATGAAGATGTCTTTATAAAGGCATGTCCACGTTGGTAGCATTGGTCAATTGGTCTCATAGAAATAGCCCTACTTTTTGCAACTTGCAGAGATATATTGACGATAAAAATAATAACCAAAATATTACCCTAGCCGAATTTCGGCCACGGCGCCCATCACTATAGATAATATCCAACTGTGCCTAAGTGTGTGCGCAGACACATAAGGGCACTCCCTGTTCCCTCGTTCACCTATTCTGAGGTGACGGCGATCCGATATGACCGGTGAGAAATCAGGCGCAGTACCGACAGCTTAACGTATTCTCTGAGAATGGGATGTAGCACCGACTACTTCTCTACTCCGGACTGTTATTAGAAATTGAAAAACGCAGTACGATTTTGGTCTGACCCGGGACTCGAACCCAGGAAACGACTGTGTTTGAACCGGCCTGCTACTAGAACACGAGGCAGACTAATAACAATAATGCATAGTTATTTCTTTTTCTCCATCAACAAATAGGCAACTGTTACATATCTGGCAAAATATATACATAGTCTGTATTGTGATGACAGTTATGACAGCTGGTGCCCGTTTTAGACACTTACAATATCAAGTACGGCCCCGAAGGCCATGAGCTAAAGACACCTTGGAGTCAGAGATAGCTAGATAGCTTAACATCATATACGTAATATTCCTCATCTAGAGTCCATCTCTCAGGATGGTCACACAGCCCTCCATATGTCATCCTGACGTAACACATCAACACATATAAGTATATAACAGCAACCAGAATATGAGTCATGGATAAGCAATATGTCAAATACGAAGCTACTTTATGAGGAGAATGAGAATATGTTCAGTTCAATGAACGTTAGGTACCGCAGAGGAAATAAAGTACGAATATCCCGTTTACATTTAGCTCCTGCACGTTTTACTTGCGCTACTGCAGATAATCCCGTAGACATTCCTGCGGGGTTAAAGAGAGAAGCACATTCTTACATGCTGCCCTGTCACTAATTCTGCTCTCGACCTTGTATTATTAACTTTTTGGTCCAAGTTTTACGTGCTAAAGGGGTTAAGTAAAACTTTTCTAAGCCCGAAAACATATATATTATGAAGGGATTAGGGCGCCAAATGTTGTGTTTATAATGAAAGCACTCATCGGTCAAGAACAATGTTAAATAAAAAAATACAAGAAACAAACCAAGGAATCTTTGATAATGGCTAGAAAAAAATGAGCGAACAAGGTGTTATATTGGCAGTCGTCCGAGACTCCCTACTGCAACCCGGATGGAGCTCCTTTCTATGTATAATTATCAGTCCAATCCATCAATCCGTAGGCGGATTGTTCTTCAATCCTCAAATTGAAAGGTGAAAGATTTTGGTGACAACAAATCTTCATATTAAATCCAAATTTAAAAGGGAGGAAGAACTCCTTTTATATTAAATTCACTAATAGTTCGTGACATTCTGACACGGAAATATGGGTTCCCGGTGGAAAAGCAAAAAAAAAAAACAATTTAATTATCATATTTTAAGAAGTAGGGCGAAAGGATAGCGGTAGCCATCGTTCCGTCCTCCACGTCGAAAAAAAAAGAGAAAACGTGATATTTCTTCGACAACTAGCACACCTTACCTTACTTTGAGAGTCAAAGATAACAGATATAACTTTTTTTAATGTTTAAGTAGCAAAAATATAGTTGCTACACGGGAAAAGGCACTTACATGCCTTCATCAGCTCTGGGTGTGGCTGGCGGCATGTTGCAGTACTAAATACCCGCTAAAACCACCGCGAATGCCATCAGTGTTGCCATGGTGATCTGCCCCGGAACTCTAAAGTTAAGTACCGACACCACCTCCACAGATCGAGTTGCCGCACACCACAGAACAGCCCCTCCAACTTTCGGGCAATGAGGTGTGGTTCCCATCTTCACCCCTAGCCCCGTGCGCATCAGTGGTAGATCCCTCTATCTAAAAAGGGATCAATTGGTTTCGCCGGTGTTCTCCAGGCTACTGAGCCACATCACCACGACAGGCTTGGACAATGGCGGGGACTCCGCCTTTGACCGTGTCTGCACCCTACTTTCAAGATATTTTTTATTTATTATGAATATTTAAATAAATATAGGTATAATGCTTTGAAGTTGAGTTGGACCGGTAAGATCGGGATGGTACTTGGCCGCTTACGTAACATCGGCATTCATTTGCAGCTATGGTGTAGCAATTTGTACACTTTATGAGTTCCCGGGGGTTTATATGCGGAAATGGGCATAAAACAATAGATTTGCAATGTATAAAATCTATGCGGATATAAGCTAACCGGTGAGACATCTACATCACTCCAAGACATAGAACGTTATAGTTGGTGTAGCTAAAAAATATGTTAAGTGACTTAAGATCACTAAAAGAAACTTATCTCATGTCATGGTCACCATCGCCACAGTCGTGTAAGAGCGTAAAACATGGATAAAAATAGACAATTATGTCTATTTTTATCCATTTTTTGGCCATTATACCAAATATAGAGATAGTTGGCATAATCTATTACACGAAATAATGCTTTTTAAATTTTCTTTCTAAGAGAATGTTAATAGATTATTTTAAAACAGCAATGTTATAAAATAATCCCCTAACATTAACGGTCAACCGTTTCGTTGAAAAAAAATTGTTGTTGATTATTTTCCTACGGTACGTCGCAACGACTACTTCAAACGGCAATCTTCAAGTAATTGCTTCCGGCTGAGCTGCTGAACGAACTGCCGAGTTTAATTGATTAACATGAAATATACACTTATGTGATCTTCAAAAATGTATTCGCATAAAAATAAAATTGCAAATTCAAAGATTTGTGGCAATAAAATCAGATACTTGTAAATTATATTCATCATATATCATAATTCAACCGATCACAAAGTTGATTTAAATCGTTTCTGTATTTTATTGACTCTTTCCACGCTCATGATATTATAAAAAGATGAATTTAATGTAACAATACTTTAGTTTGGAAATAAAAAAAAAACATATTCCGCAAACATCAAATAAGAATATCGTGTGGTGTAATATTGGCCCGTTCTAAATAAGAATCTTCAACATTTGAGTATCGGTATTTCGAACTGTGAAAAAGTTCCGTGAAGTGTACAATAATGCGCATCTTAAGTGAGTGGCTCGACGGGAAGGCTCGAGGTAAAACCGTAACCGAAGTAAGCAGGAAAGTAAGCGACTCAAGTGTGTAAACGCGATACTTCTTATGCCGCTGCTGTTTTACTTACCCTGAGCATACTTCATCGATTTTCGGTTATTCGTACGCAAATCAAGGGAACTTAATATGAGAGGTAGTGCGTGTTCTCATACTGTTTCTTTGCTCACTACTCGTCGAGCGCCTGAAGTAGAAATACGTGGGCTATTTAATTTTTTAATTGTACTAAAATGTCCTACGTCGCTATATATTGTAACGTTACTGTGCTCTCAGCATGCTTTGCGTTTTTGTTATCGTAATTATGATTAATTTTAATCATGGAAAACTCCAAATATGCCTAAGATTAAAAGAAATTGAATACTTCGTTTTCTTCACAAGCCATCTGGCTTAAAAAATTATCGACACTACTAATGATAAAAAAATGTTTAGATGGGCTAAGACAAGTTAGCGCCATAGGGTGACTGCCGACACCCTTATATATTCGCATAGAGTTTATACATTGCAAATCTATTGTTTTAGGCCCTTTTCCGCCAATGAGCCCCCGGGAACTCATAAAGTGTACAAATTGCTACACCATAGCTGTAAATGAATGCCGATTCACATATTCATACACTCACTCATTCACCACGAAATATCAGAAGAAGCACGAGATGGAAGTTTCAAGTTTTGAACTTGACATCGATCGTGAGATACTGCTAATATATAAGTAGATATAACTGTAATAGAAAATTCTTGTCAGTTGTGTGTGCGTGTGTGCGCGTGGGCGTGTGCGCGCGAACGTGCGTGCCGGCGTGCGTGCGTGCGTGTGTGTGTGTGCGTGTGCGTGTGTGTGTGGCTATCCTAGGCGACTTGGACGCTCCAATCATTTTATCTCCTTGTGAAATTCTCGAACAGTAAAGAAAGTCGCTTCTATTATATTTTATGCCATCGATCGAGATGTCATAGGTTCCTCTACGGCTGTGCTGGACTTATTCGGCTGCTTCTATTTATCGTTTCCCAATCTTGTATACATTTTTTCTCAGTTGTTACCTCCTTAAGTTAACCTATCTAAAGACAAGTACTTGTTTTCGTTTTAGTATAGGCATCGATTCCAACACATACTACTTCTATTAACCATAAATTGAAAAATATTACTCACAGTTTATATAATATGTAACAGAGTGGAATGTGTTGAAGATAACATCTAATAATTGCTTTAAGAAAACTTTTTTCGTAATAAAAAAAATGTAATTTAAAATAATTTTTCTAGGAGAGTGTTAAAGTAAAATAATATGAGATAATAAATTACAACAATAAATATTTAATAATGTAAAATATATAATAATAAATCATAACAGGGGAACACGTATGAACACGTAAAAGTGTAAAACCATTATATTTGAGACTGATGATTGTAATAAAGTTTGAAGTTTAATAATTAATTAGAACATTAATCCTAATTTTGAGTACACTTCACACAAGCATATTTTATATAAGCAATATATTGAATTGGATGGGAAGCTACATAATCACTTTATCAATTGCCGTGTCGCATTCAATACCCACGTGTCGCTAGCGGTGCAAGTGTTAAGTGTTGTCAGGTTCTAACGCGACAGAAAAATTGAACTTCCACATTTCACGGAACTAAATTCTCCGATAGTAACAATGGAAACATGAATTAGAAAAGATACACTCCAAATTTTATATCCGAAGTATAATATTTGTCTTATAAAGTAATTTGCTGCCTTAGGATATAAATTTGTATACGTGTGGATCAAAAGTATGTTATTAAATAATTTTTTCGAACGTCCAAATTTTTTTTTGTATACCTGACACACTACTCTGCTACGCCATCGATGTGTTTTTTCATTTTAGTGCACCTACGTGGCATAGCTACGTTGACCTCGGCGATCACAGTATCCTCGGCATAAAAGTAATAGAAGATGGCGATTGCAATAAAGCTCGGGGTGGTACTTCCCCGCCTCTGTGATCTACAACTTTCTTGGTTCTAAAGAACTGTCCGGGCTTATCAATGAGCTCCTGATGAATTTCTATCACTGACTACTTGAGATGCGACGTTTCGAATTAATTATTAATATCCTAACTTTCCACCAATATTACTCATTATAATAAAACTACTTTTACCGATTTTATCGCGATTTGCTTAATTATTTAATTCCACTCGTGACCATGATTGCTGTAAGGCTCCTGAGAGGTCGGGTTCGATAAATAATCAAAAAGACGGCGATAAATACCATGAAAGTAGTTTTATTATAATAATTATTAACAATTACTTAACACATGTCTTATGGTACGCGAAGAATATATGACAACAAAGGAGCGAACATCTCTGTGCAGGGGGAGCTGGGCCGTACATTGCGCGCCACACATTGCGCCTGTAACTCTCTTCGTATCGGCTCTAATGCCTCTAGAGATTGTCAATGAAGTTTAGTAATCCAGTGGCTGTAACTTTCAAAATAGGTCTGTACAGATAGCGTCTGTGTGACAAAATAAATTACGAGTATTTACGTGTAATTATATAAAATATTATCTCTTCATCATCATTAACATTGACAACACTTATCAATCCACTTCTGGCTGGCAATTGCGACATAATAAATTACAAATTATACACTTAAATTTGTATCAACAACAGAGCCCCATCGTGTGTTGGATCATTTCATTTGTTGATGTTAATTACAAGTTCCTTACAGATACTCATTGATGGCACCAAGGATTTTATGATGGAGCTGAAGGGTGGTCATGATAGGTCTTTTTATTATTGTATTAGACACTCATCGCGAGGATGATTGCTTGATTTATCTTGGTGGTACCATGGTACAAGCCTCATCGTGGAAGTGGAACGCATTTACGTGCCTACACTGGCCCTAGGAGGTCCAGTGTAGTGTGGAGTTCGCGGCACACCATAGTGCCGAATAACCGTAGAAACCACCGCGATTGCCATCAGTGCCGCCTTCGGTGAGGTGCACCGGAACAACTCTTTGTGCCCCTCTTACAAGAAGAGGGGACTAAGGCGCAGGTGGAGGAGGCGCTCTTTGTACCCCCCTTATAATAAGAGGGACAAAAGAACGAAAAAAATATGAGACGGTGCTATTTCACACGGGGTAAGGGGCGAGGATGGGAACCTGACCCCATTGCACTGTCCGAAAATAGGAGGGATTGTCCTGTAGTGTGTGACGACCCCATCTGTGGAGGTAGAGTAGGTCCCTTTGAGAGCTGAGAGAGGCTAGTCAGTCGTCGAGATGGCCGTGGTAAATGGCGATCCCGAGGTGCCTTACTAGAGGTGCCACTAATGACATTCGCGATGGTTTTTTTGAGGGTAGGTGCTGACAAGTAAACAGTAAAAGTTTTGCGCTCTGTCTAAATTATTGCTAAAGTTTTTTAAAGGCAACCTATTTTAATTTAATTTGCACCACTAAATTAAGCAAAAAAAGCACTAAAACAGAAACTCATTCATTAATAAAACTACATTTCTTTCATCAAAATTCTATATATTAAAAACCACTTAATTTTCGAAAAGCAAGATGGACTCCATTAAGGAATGAATGTGTGAAATGTCCCAAATTATTCATAAAAGGATGACTGAGTTTGAGCAAGATCTTTAGAAGTCTTTACTATCAAGTTTGGCTGCAGGACATTCCAACCAGCTCGTCGAAGATTTCCAAGTGTTCCAGACTTTTGTCGTCTTCGTCTGGCATTCCTCACAGAAGCAAATAGATATTTTAACAGTTCATTGTGATAATATGGAGATGCGGACAAGGGGAAAGGTGTTGCTTGTGGGCGGAGTACGTGAGGACGGGAAGGAGGATGCTCAAGTAACACCTGATTTAATAACGGTACACTTGGATACCGATATCCCAGTAAGTGCCTTGACTAAATGTTCAAAGATGGGGCTCTCAAACACTGATAAGCATAGGGCTTTGTTGATTGAATTTGATGGTGTCACGCTGGGCAATAAAGTGTTTGCTAATTGGATTAAATAATAAAGGGACACTGTCGTGACATTGTCGACGTTTTTAACGAGGCGCAGATACAGGGTCTTATTTGAAGTCCGTCAGCGGTTCGGAATTTCGAAGTTCCGGACGAAGGGTAGATGAATCTACGTCGTAGCACCGGTTGGCCCTCGCTACCGTGCGGTCAGCATGGCGTAATTAGAAGCCATGCCCAGCTCTAAAATTGATGTATGTGCTCCTAGTGTTTCGGCATCGTTCCAGCAAATAAAAAGGAATCTCCAATCACCCGTGCCAAAAGAGCGACGCGAAAGTAAAATGTATGTTTCCCGTTTAGTAAGAACATTAATTACTTACGTAATTAGTGTTCTTATACAGTAAATTTTTTTCTGCTTTACAAAGATGCTTTGAAGATTGATCAATGATTTAAATTTGTAGTATAGTGTGATATCAGTGATATTTGATACGTATATTGAAGAAAGTTAATTTAATAAAAATAAAAAACAATGATTTTGCATATTGCATATGATATTGTAGGTACAAATACAAGAAGTTATTATGGCTGTATGTACTAATATTCTGACATTAGTGAGTGTTAAAAAAATGCTTCTGTTTTTCTGTGTTGACACATGTGTCAAATGTAATGACATTTGACAGCCTCAATTAGTTTGAGCAATTAATCTAAGAATCATCGTTTTTATCTTACTAATAATGTTTACAGATTTTTTTTATCACTTGTTTATTATATTGGTTTTGTTTTAATTATTTTATATAATTTAGTAATATATGTGGTAAGGTACCTGCGGTGTTTAGTAGCTCTAGCTTTCTTAATTCGTTTTTTTTGTCGGTTTTTTTATTTAAAAGGAATTACTTAGCGTTTACGTTGCTAGTGGGTATGCTTTATATCAGCTAGTTTTTAGTCTTAAGTCTTGTGTTGTTTGTAGAATTTAGGTTTTTTTTTCTTAATTTTTTTTATATGAAATGTAAATAATACAAATTAATAATGTCGGTATTTCGCATTCGCGGCATCCTCTCGGGAAAATAAAGGTTCCCGGACGGAAAAGAAAAATACTATTTGATTATCATCTATTAACAAATGATTCCGCCCTCCTCGACGACGAAAAAAGTAAGGAGTGTCATTTCTTCGAAACAGAGCATATCAAAGATAACAGATATGCTTTTTTATAAAGTATTTAAGTAGCAAGATATAATGCCTGCCTACACCTTGGCATTCAGATAAAATACGAGATTTAATTAAAAGGAAAAATGTTGCGAAGTCCAAATTAAGACAAAACAATTCAGAAATAATGAAAGAAAAGCATAAAACGATTTGGAGTCGCTGCAATACAACATATAGATGCACGGAGACATCATATACATAAATCTGTGGAGAATAGAGATACAGGCAAAGTGGTATATTATACAAGCCACGAACACTATCATACCTGAAATTTTTCCTTTACAGAAGGACCAAAAACCACATGCTTCATTAATAAATTAGATGTACCTACTCAAATAACAAAATATTACCATCATTCATTCAAAACCACGACAGTAAGACTATGGAATACTTTCCCAAATGAAATAAGACAAGCCAGAAATAAGACAAGCCAGAAATCTTAATATATTTAAAAGACTTGTCAAGGAGCATTGCGATTGTAAATTTCAATAAATATCATTACTTTAGAACGAACACGCCAATCGCCAAATGGCAATAATTGTGTTCTATAGATTGTACATGTTTTTATTTATTTTATGTTTCGCGTGAATTTTTTTTTTTTTTTTGGTGTTTGCAATAAAGTTTTATTTATTATAATATTTTTTGTTTGTATTCAGTACTATAATATACCGCGATCACACACCTGGACCCCACCCAGGTCCGGTCAAGGTGTGTAAATGCGTTACCCCGCGTCTACAAGAAATGGTTTTTAGATCCAGATTATATACAGGGTCTGGTGCTAAATCTAAGGTGGTCATGAGAACTCTATTTCTTTTTATTCCTAGGGAGCTGGTGCACGCCAGTCCCGATTCCGAGCTGATGCGCTTTTTTCTGTATAAGGAGTAGAACGAACAGTCGTTACCTTTGATTCTAACCAACACCCAAGGACATCTTCACAGTTACAATAAAGAAGGGCTGGACTACTCCCTACTAATGGACAAAAGAATCTTACAAACCGCACGAAACGCGAGTTTTCACTTTGAAGGCAGTACCATGTGCGCGAGAGGTACCTCTCCGAGCATGACGGTAAAGTTCGGCTGCAATGCAGTGTGGCACTTCATATTGTTGAATATCCGAAGAAAAAAAATTTGTGTATTACACACTGATTTCAAAAACTAATCCGGCCTTAAACATAAAAGTCAATTTCGTCAATAAGTCAAAGCACTAATGAGGTCTTTATCCATGTATTTGTGAAACGCGTTGCTTTTACTAATGTTGTTTATACCAGAATGTTTACAAGATTATTTTTATCTCACATTTTCCTTTCATTTGTCTGTACATCATAACGTTTGTTCACTTTTGGTGCACTTTTATTTCATACAGAAATTATTATGTATTTATATCATCGGCGTAAAGTCGACGCTGTCGTGTTTCGTGCGGTTTCTGAATGTGGTGATGTAAGGCCACCGAATTCTACAGAGCCTGGAGGTGGGTACATATTCATGGGCGTCGGTGATCACTTGCCAGAAAGCTATATCAGCTCGTTTGAAAATCAATGCAATTATGAAGTAACATGTGAGTGAATATTTTTGTATAGAAATACACACCACACATTAAGCAGTAAAATCGTTTAGTACATATTTGAAATGATGATGATGAAATTTGGTATGCGTATAGATAAACACACAAGGACAATCATAAAGTACCTTTCTTCTAAAATCAATCAGCACACAATCATGACATGATTTTAGAAAAATCATGTCATTAATCGCTGTATGCTGACGTAGTAGCAGGTAATATAAGCTAGTTTTAACCTTATTATTATTATAGTATGAATTAGAACTTATTCCGTATAGGAATGTATCCCATAACTCCAGTCTCCACTAGTGTTACGAAGGCGTGTGAAGTTACACTTGTCATATGATAGGCGCACTAGCCCTAACTGTGCCTCTTCATTCTCATTACAGAAGATAATATTAAAATTTGTAAGTATTTACAGCTATACCTGGGTTAATGTTTCATCGTGACAATAGAACTCAAAAGAATCACTTTGTTAAACTCAGCTGGAGGTGATGTTTACTTATGACGTCCGTATCAACTCGTTTTAAGCAACATGAAAAATAGAAAATAAATGATGGACTTGAGATGTTACATTATTATCACCAAACGCAGTCAAAAGAGACAGATTTTACAACTCTCATATAGACAACATATATAATGTTGCACTGTGTTAAAACCCAATGTACATATGTGTTAAATTTATTAATAACAATATCGTTTTATAATGTTACGTTTATACCTTATTTAATATAGGATACAGTTAGATAGTTTCTGACGTCAGCGACCTTTTTTTTTTAAGCCTATAGATAATGTAACTCGATATTAACGTGTGATGTGATTTGTGTGGGACATTTATCACGTGGATGCTTGATGCCAAAATTTAATTATATAGGCTTCTCCTACCAATTACAATGAGAATCAAGATTAATATTCGCAGGATGAGGCGCCAAAATTAAATCGACTACTCTTACAATATTCATTAACAATATTTTCATCAGCCATCTTTATATAATATGCTCAACATTCTATTACTTCTTTAGCCGCAATAGACAAAGTTATGTAATGTAGAAGAAAGTATGAATTTCTCTCTGTACCAATGGACTGAACCGCATCTTGGCCGGTGCGTCCACATACAGTAACACAGTAAAAAATAAATTAATAATTAAATTTACATTTTGCTAAAACTCACTAATAATTTGAATTATTCTAGAATATGTGGCGTGAAGTATATTGTTTTTTTTTTCAGCAAACAAGTAATCGGAGCCGTTTGATAAGTCCAATAAATTATAAAAAATAAATAAGTTAAAATAAAATAAAAAACAACAATTAAAAGTGAAATAAATCCAAAATTTACTATGAACATTGTGTATTTACGAGGGTGGATCTGAAAGTTCCAAGCCCGACCAACACAATGAAAGAAAAGTGGATCTAAATTTATTTTTATTTTTCAACATAGTCTCCATCTAGTTCAACACACTTCTTCCAGTGACCTGCAACTTGTTTATCCCCTCGAAAAAAAAAGATTCCGGAATGTCAGCGAAATAGTCGTCTACTGCGACTATCACCTCATCTTTGGTCGAAAATTTCGAGCCACCCAAATGTTTTTTTTTTCTATTTGGTAATAAATGATAATCCGAGGGGGCTAAATCCGGCGAATAAGGTGGGTGGGGCAGCAATTCGTAGCCACAATCATGGATTACAGACATTGTTTCAACCGAAGTGTGAACACATGCATTGTCTTGATGAAACAAAATTTCTTACGCAACATTCCCGGCCCTTTTTCTTTTATTTCTTCCCGGAGTCTTCGAAAAAGGTTACAATAATAACTAGAATTTATAGTTTGACCTTTCGGTAAATAATCTACAAAAATAATGCCCTTCGCATCCCAAAAAACAGAAGCCATGACTTTGTTAGTCGAAGAAACTACCTTAGCCTTTTTCGGTGTAGGAGATTCTGATCTTTTCCACTGTTTAGATTGTTGCTTTGATTCAGGAGTATGGTGGTGAATCCAGCTTTCATCCATGGTAACAAATCTATACAAAAATCCTCGGCATCAGTCTCAAAAAGTTCCAAATAGTCTCGCGAAATTATGTATCGAACTCGTTTTTGTTCAGCTGAAAGCAACCCCGGGACCCAGCGGGCAGAAACTTTATGGAACCCGAACTCTTCCGTTATTATGTGTTGCACCCGGCCATAACTAATGTTTGTTATCCCAGCTGTCTTACCAATGGACAAACGTCGGTGACTCAGTACGAGATTACAAATTTTATCCATGTTTTCTTTCGTGGTAGAGGATGTAGGCCTTCCACTCCTAGGATCATCATTAATGCTCTCACGACCGCGCTTTAACTCAGCTACCCACTTCTTGACACTGGAATACGATGGAGCAGACACCCCGAAGTGCTCACCATATCTTGATGGATGTCTTTTGATGATAGGCCTTTTTTATTGAGGTACTTAATGACTGCACGGTGTTCAATTTTCTCCATTACTGAAAATTGCTTCAGATTGCTTCAAACAAATAATCACAGAAAATTTATATTGTGCAGTATCGGAATGAATAAATCAATATGACACATACTAACAAATGACGGTAGATTTTAAAAGATGTCATACCTGCATGTAGGTTAGGCCACGAACTTTTCGATGGACCTAAGTATCTAAAGCCTACTTGAAGCGTGAAATCATTAAAAATAAAGAGCGTCAATTTCATATAACGACAATTCGTTATATACAGGATCTACAAGGAAACCGGTCATCTCTATTAATTGATATGAGGGTTTAAAAGTTTAAAAACAACACTCTACTTTCTAACTTAAATAGGTGAAATGTGTAAAGTAAAAGACTAACCTCAAGCGTTTTCGCGTTTTACGATATATGAACGCATTATTTTAAAAAAAGATCTACTTTTATACCAAGAGAACCGTACTGCAACTTTATTACTTCGCTTCGCATATTTAAAATGTTTACTATAACGTAATAAAGTTAAGAGGTCAAATCGTGTCTAGGTGATGATCTGGTTCCCTATTTCTTTGTCCCTTTCTAAATTACAATGCCACTGTACAGGTACATATTCAGACACTAAACTCGTAATGTCTTCATCAACTCCTGGTAAGTTTACGGCTCTTAATAATTATAATTTGTACAACTATTAAATAATGTTTATGAAATAAAGACAATTATAATAGGTACATTTAAATCTTTGGTTTTCGCATAGTAAATTTCATAAGGATGTATATATATATATGCCTCTCTCTCAATGACGAGTAACTATTTTAGTAATAAAAGAAATTGATATGATAATACATCGTCATCATCATTATCAGTCCTTATCGGTCCCCTGCTGGACATAGGCATCTTTCAGCGAACGCCAAGGCGACCGATCTCCTGCTACTTGCATCCATCCCACACTAGCTACTGCTCGGATATCGTCTTCCCACCTGGTGAAAGCGAGGTTTCAACATCAATAACTAGTAAAATATTTTAGTAGTTAATTTGTTATAAAATTCAAATGCTTGAGTCCGTCACTACTCTACAAAAGAAGCTGCCGCGAAAATGGTAGGTAGCCATGCAAGGTAAAGTAAACGGCCAACAAGAACCTTGTTTTTTTAATTAGAATGTTACTACCTATTTTAAATTTATTTTTTAGTTGCATTCAAATTACGTATCGTTGTGGACGTATAATTGCGAGTGTTAACAAAGTGTAGTGTGATTATCGTGTTTCAAGGTACTCATATTGTGTTTCTATTTTTTATGCGATCGTTTTTGTACAGTAACATAGAGAGTAGAGCACATACAGGTTTTGGCCTGTGGGATGGCTCGGGGCAATTTTAATGAAGCCTTGCGCTTTTTTGAGGAGTATTTTGGTCATCGAAATGATGAACACATGCCTTCCAATGGTAGAGAGTTTGCGCGAGTGGTGCAACGTTTACGGGATCACGGCAGTTACGTGCCCCGAAATACAGATGCTGGCAGCAACAATAACTTGGACGGTCGTGACATAATACTTCGACATTTCGACGAAAATCCGGAAGACATTACCAGGTCTGCTGGAGGAAATTGCGGGTGCCGCATAGTACTGTGTATGGCGTTCTTAAATAAGATACCCGTCATCCTTATAAAATAAGTCAGATGCAAGCATTGTTACCTTTTGAGTACCGAACCCGCATCCATTACTGTCAGTGGCTAATAAATCAAATCAACACGAATGTCAATTTTATTGAAAAAGTTTTGTGGACTGATGGAAGTACTTTTACTAGAAACGGTATGTACAACCGACGCAATACGCATGTGTAGGCCAGAGTGGCATTTGTTTATTGCGATGATAAATGCAATATTATGACGTGTAGAATTCAATTGTGGCAGTATTTTCATACTGTGTACTATGTCGTGTAGAATCTGAATGTGGCTGCCATTTCATACGAATAACCTCCATTACTTTGTGTACTTATCTGCATTAATAATTAACCTGATGCGGTATTAAGGTTAGCTTATTAATTAAGTTTGTCTTGTGTTTAATCTTTTTAGCCAATTTGAGGTCGCTTTTCAGTTTCTTCATTAGTCATCGATAAACAAGCTTAATAACTCTTTTCTTTGTATATCTACGACAGTTTAATTTATTTTCATGAGCAAATTGTTAAGGGGAAGCGATGTCACAGTACATTTTGTTTTTGAGTGTATCTTTGTAAATATAAGACGTATCTTATATCAATTACCTGAGTAAACATATACTACATCATACTTGATTAGGTGGTGTACTACATCATACTTAATTAGGTGTCAGGTTATGTACAGCTTGTATATGTATACAGTGACGGCTGCTACAGACGCTAAGGTGTATAGGCCAGGTCTACATACCTAGAAATGACTACACTCTCAGGCGACTGCAATAAAGTAATAGACCTTACAGTTTTTGTGACAGCGCAAGCGACTGACCCGTCATCATCATCGACATTACCAGCCCTTAACGGTCCACCGCTGGTCAATGAACGCCAATTTCGTCGGCGAAACGAAAATGTGTGACGTACTCGCCGTTAATATTTATGCCATATTCTGCCCAGTTTAAAGTCTTAAGGACGTCCTCCAAAGCATTAGTGAAAAGTTTTAGGGAAACAACATCCCTCTGTCACACTCCTCGATGCAAGAAAAGGCGATTGGCCTTGTCTGTCCTCCCGGAATCGGATCGGACACAAAAGCAGCGTCATACAATTGTATGCTTTTATGTCTCTGTAAAGCTTCCAGGACAGCCCAGGCTTCGACAGAGTCAAAAGACTTTTCTTTGTCCATAGAGGCGGCAAGGCACAGCGGTTGATTGTAATCCTGTGTCTTTTGTACAACTTGTCTTATGGTGAAAATGTGATCCATGGTGCTAAGTCCACTGCAAAACCCAGCCTGCTCCGGTGGCTGGAATTCATCAAGCTCTGTAGTGAGACCATTCGTCAAGACTCTTGAGAACAACTTGTAAGTTGACCAAGAAGTAAAATGGGTCTGAAATTTTGAAGAAGGGCGATGAATCACGCCCTTCTTGAAAAACAAAACAACGCCACTTCCAGTCATGGCTTGGGAGATACACCCCGCTGAAGGACAACATTGAAAATCTTAAGCGACTGACCCAATGATTGAAAATAAATATTTCTTATAACTCACGTTTCGGTACAACATAGTACTGTTAACGAGATAATTCAGTACACGAAACCTGCGACATGCTATGTAAATCGACGTTTCAATTATCTTCAATCGTAAACTATCAGACGCGCTATTACTTTACTCATTAATAAATTGATTGAGCTGAGGACTAAAACACCATATACTTTGATGAATACACAAGCATTAATATATTTTTTTATGTATTTTTTTACTTTGTATAAACGACACGACTTATAATGGTATTTGTCAACGTATCCCTGCTACGATTACGTGGCACTGCTACTATGGCGTAGCATGTGAAATACACAGCATTTGACAATGTTCACATCAGTCAATATAAATAACATAGAAAGGACATAGAAAGGCCAGCAAAATACGTCCAACCTCTGATGTTATGGATGTCTGTGGGAGATGGTGTTACCTATCCACCAGATGACTATTGTCTGTAAGTCAGTTTACGGTCACATAGTTTTAGGTCACGACAATTCTGTAATTAATTTGAATTTGAAATAATAGTTAACTAAAAATAAATAGATTATGAGAGAATAGTTTTATTATATTAAAATACGCTAACTCTAATTATTATTTGATAATTAATTTTTGATAATTAAACTCCAAACATTTAAAAAAGTTATAATAAAATTTTTGAACACAATGTAATGCGTAGGACTCGAATGTCAGTTGCTACATGAACTTAAATCGACTTCAGTAGCTAAAGATTGGCCAGATATACGATCAGTACACACTCTCTTTCAAAGTAGTATGAACAATTAAAAACAAATTTTTTTGTCCCCTGCTAATTTCAGTTGGGATTTATTATTACGTTACTGACATTTACTACGGTTCACTACAGAGACATACAAGTTTACACCTTAAATTTAAACTTCATAGTTACAACATGAATCGCTCCGTATTACATACAATAAAGTAACTGAAGCTGCCCCATTTCCTTAATGAAGAAAACCTGCGCCCCGGGGTACAAAGTTGGTGGTGGTTGGTGGTTAAATAACTTCGCACTGACGGACTATAACAAAAATTACGCAATCAAATCTGTCAAAATTGTTAGTTAAATTAAAAAGATAAGTATAAGTACTTAGGCGACGCATGATTGAACTCCTTAGGAAATTTGAGCTTTTATTGCTTATTTCTAAAAATTGATACTAATACAGAAATTTATACTAATACACAAGCTTACCAATTACTGAGGCAAGATTGCGGAATGAACTTTGAGATAAAGGACGCAAATCATTGCGAGGACTTACAGATTTGATCGTACACAACAATAGGATATTTAATAATATACAAATATATCATGTAAAGAAATATACGTAGAAATAAAAGGATATTCATTGTAAGCCCAAAATCTTACATTCTCTTTATGACAGCGGACGAATCAAAAGTTTATTAAAATTTAAGTCCCTTTGCGGGTGAGTGTTTTACATAAAAGTAATATTTCCTTTCAAATTGGATGTTGAAGGAGTGTAGGGAAAAGGGCCAGCTTTTATCCTCTGTGGTGAACTACCTGTATGTTTTATCTCATTGTGGTATGCTGTATGAAATAGAATAAGTGAGAATTTGCGTAAAACACTTCGTTAGTTGAGGTATAATTTCATTGTTGACATTGCAATCAAAACGAGCGTTTGTATCCGCTTCCTATACGATGATTGTACTGGTGAACAATATGATACGGCCTTCATTTATACTTATAGATTCAGGGGCTGTGTTAGAATATAGAAAGAGTTTAGATATTTGGATACATTGACCGTTTGGGCCAATTAACGTACAG
The DNA here is from genome assembly GCA_017140195.1 of Eumaeus atala. Lineage (NCBI taxonomy): Eukaryota > Metazoa > Arthropoda > Insecta > Lepidoptera > Lycaenidae > Eumaeus > Eumaeus atala. The sequence goes on from JAFELO010000726.1 coordinate 553,808, forward strand.
GAAAACTACTTTGAATGGATGTCGTTATTACATATCAATGAAATGTCGTAGACTACGTGGCGTCGCGCTATCATGCGCATTTATATTTTATTTTCTTGGCGCTGGGAACACATTAACGGGCCATCGCTAGCATTGAGAAGGGTTCAGTGGTGTGTAGGACTCGCTACACATTATAGTGCCAAATATTAACTAAAAAGTGTCGCCAGTGACATCAGTGTAATATCATATCTCTAAATAGAGATATGTTAATTAAACATGAATCAAAATATTAAATACTGCGACAAACGGATGGAAATAAATATATTTTTTCTTGCGAATCCCTTTCAAAGTATATTTCTACTTTATACGTCCTCCATAACAAATGATGTACATTTTACTTAATCGAGTTTGAAGGGTTAAAAAGTTTCCGCCGCCGCGTTTTTTAATTTGATTTATGACTCAGACCATTTTGTAACATCTGCATTCAACTTGCTACTGTTTATTTTTATATTTTAAAGTCATAATAAAAATGTGTTTAACGAAAATTATATAAATTGACACAAACCGCGACCTTGAGCGTTAACCCCCTATTTTTGAACGCTGCCTTAGAAGAATAGTCGATGTACGGGCCTATAATGACCTCACACAGACATAAGTGCGCTCTTTATTTCCTTTCGCGCAAAATGCGGTGGGACGATGACGTGAAAGAAATCAGGCGTAGAACCGACAGCTTAACGTGCTCTCCAAGGCTCGGGGTTGTTACACCGCCAATTGCCGACTCCGGAACTGTTACAAGAATTTAAAATTTCTCTGCAAACAATTCGTCTGGTCCGACCCCGGAAAAACCCGGGAACCTCACGTATGCGGATGAACATGCAATATACTTACCACTAGACCACGAGGCAGTCCACGTGCTACTAGTGCCTACTATATAATAAGTACTCAATTGGAACAGCAAAAATCATAACATCTCTTTCCCTGTTAACTAACGCTTTCACTCTAATTGAATTTCTCTCAGCCGGACTTCAGTCTGAATCCCACTACAAGTACATTTTTGCTTCATACAATAAAAGAGATTTAGCTCAGGGACCTGTTTACGTTTTCAACAAATTAAAAACTTGCTACCTTTGTCATCTACCTGTCTATGCGAATACTTATATATCATAAAGAGGAAACACATGTTTTTTTTTTTTTTTTTTTGTTTGCTTGTTTCCATTAAATAAGCTCCGAAAATACTGGACTGATTTGGAAAAAAAACATATTTTACCATTAGGGTCCTACACTTTTCTAATGAACGCAGACTATATAACAACATTCTCTATAACATTAGAGATCAGTATGAATATTTCTGTAATGTAACCAAAAAGTGTTTAAATGAGACCTCATATATGTGCAGAAATTATTGACAACTAAAATGTAACAATAACAATATCCCGTCAGGTGTTGTTCTTTTTTTTATAAACTATAAGTATTGTCATGGTAACTTGTAATGTTTACGATGCCCAAAGTAAAATTTATAATTTAAGTTTTTTTTGTAAATCGATAAATTTGACGATCAGCTGGCTCAGTTGATAACATGGCGCTTAGTCCGCGTGTTACACTAGAGGTCGCGGGTCCGAATCCCGCGTAGGTCGTGGATATTCATATATGCATTATATTTATTTCTATAATAAATATGTTGAATACATACATTATCTTAAGCTTGTAAATAATATTAATATTAAATATATGTCCGTTGTCTAGTAACTGTAACACAAGTCCTTACGGTACTTACCACAGGACTAGGCTAACGTGGTGTGATAAGTCCACAGATATTATATTATATTAAAGAATTATTGGCACATTTTGTAAAATGTGCTAGTAAAAAAACTGAAACACCCATCACAGATGAATCACGAAATCGACTCTCTCAGAAACTGTAAACTTGAAATTTGGCAAGTCCTTTAGGATGCAGACATCCGCTAAGAACGAATTATACTCGTGAAAATTCGTGCGTTCTTGTACTCCACGGGTGAAACCACGAGTGCTAGTAGCGTGAGGGCTAATATTTAAATAGCAGAGGAGTGAAAGTATTTTTATTCCCTACACGGTTGATATATAATAATTATCTTTATTTTAACTTAACATATCCATTAATACATAGCTAATTCCTTACACTACTAGATGAGTCTACGTCGAGTACATGATAGTTCTCATATTGCACTCGTTGTTCGTGGCGCTCGAAGAGCCGAAGAGTTCTAATACCAGCCTGAGGCAAACGAGCAATAGGAGCACTTTACGACTATAGACGCCCATGAACATCCACATTATCACTATTCCGATGCGTTGCCCCTTCCCTCCTCCAATGGGCCACCGGCTACTCACAAACCGCACGAAACACGCCAGCGACGCTATCACTTTAAGCCGGTGTCAAGTGAGTGAGAGGTACTTCCCCGGTCGTGTCGACCCAATTCCGTTGCACAGGAGGATATAGCAGGATACACCATACATGGCTCCTACATGATCACTTTCACTTTACAGAGGTACTATGTGAGCGAGTGGTGTATTCGCAGTCACGTCTACCCAATTTTTCTGCAGTTCAGCTCTTACTAAACTCACTACAAAATTTAAAGACTGGTGACTATGAAGTGAAATTGAGCAGTTTAAATGTTGGATGATAATACGTTAATCAGCGAGTAATTAATATAATTGATATGAAACCAACACCTAAATTAAGCATTTCCAACAAACATATTTAGATAATAACGTCGGTTTTATCATTGCAATGACTTTCATATTTTTATTTAATACTATATTAATGGCAAGTGATTGTTAAATGCCATTGGAGGGGAGGGTCGAATGGAGGTGAAGGTATTTGCGTGACAATTATTCGGATGTCTATAGGCGTCGGTAGTTCTCAAAAGGCTTGGATTGCTTGTAGTATTGTTTACTATGAAAAATGTTTACCATCGGAGTCTCTGAATGACTACCGTCGCACATAGACCTTGTGTGATCCAGATGCATTGCCCTAGCCGATGGTCCATTTCAGGGGAAGGATTTCCTCCTACCCGTAAACCACACAAAGAGCATAGCTGTCTCTTTACGACACGATCGGGGAAGTAGAGACTTACTTCCCCGATCGTGCCGGCCCGATTCGGCTGCAATGCGGCATTGCACTATATCTTATAATATAATCTTTTATATTTTATATAATATAATCTGAATCTTCATTCATCAGGTTTTAGGGCGATAAACTATAGATGTAACTCAATGTACAAAAATACAAGATTTACGATTTCATACTGAACTGTCATTGTAAGGTATCTGTGACTGAGCATAGACATATTTTTTGCAATGTCAACCTTATGATGATTTTAAGTAGTTTTACAATGCAGATTCCATTTAAAAGATGTGCAAAATTTTAATATATTTCCTTGAAATGACAACCTTACGCGTGTGTGTGTTTAAGTTGTTTTTAGACAGTCCAAAATTTGATAGTTGCGCGAAAAAAACACAGCTACACGTTGACAGTTTCATATGGACGGGTTTGAGTCGCTCAATGTTGTTATTTTGTATTTTTTAACTATTAAATATATGAAAATATGTTCTAACTATTAAATCTAGCTAGGTTTCATTTCTAAAAAACGTCAATATGTTAGAATAAGAAAATAGATCTCGTTACCACCCACATGGTTCCAATATCTCAGGTGGGAATTCGGGCGGTCCCCCAAAAATGTTCAAACTTTTGTAATCAGTCAAGTGAATGGAAGAATTGTTGACCCTCTCATCTTAATGGGCAATCTGAGGGGATATAATAAAATCTCATTTGTCAAATTGAAAATACCACGAGTAATAGAATCATCGAAGTAATAATTCGTTACGAAGATAAAACTTACATTTGAAACAGAAAACCCAGAAATTGTAAAAAACAATGTAAAGATCTATATAACTATGAACTATTTGTATGTACATATAATTATTAGCAAGTTTTTGCTAATCAACCTCGAATTAATCCCGATTACAGGGTGTCCTAAAAGTAAACGTTCAACTAAAGACCTTTATTTTTGTTGACTCGGGGAAACGCCCTGGGTGGGGTTCAGTGGTGTATGGGGCTCGCGGCACATTATAGTGCAGAATACACACAAAACCCACCGCGAATACACAAAAAACTCTGGAACAGCAAATCATCAGGGCACCTCGACGGCTAGTCAGCCCCCTAAGGGACTGACGCCACCTCCACAGATGGGGTTGTCCGCACCACAAGACAACCGCACCAACTTCGGGACAGTGCAATGAGGCGAGGCTCCCATTCTCGCCTCTACCCAAGTGCGCAATAGCGCGGCCTCATTGTTTTTTTGCTCTTTTGTCCTCTCTTCTATAAGAGGGGTACAAAGAGCGCCTCCTCCTCCTGCCTTTTAGTCCCCTCTTCTTATAAGAGGGGTACAAAGAGCGTACACCTCCTCGGTTCATTTAGCTTCGCCCAAGGTGTCTCGGATCACCCCAGGCAACTGAGCCCCACCGCCACGACAAGGCTTAAACCATGGAACCAACTTCCTTGGAATTGTAGAAAATATATGTGTTATGCCCAACCATGATCAGAAAAATTCTACATCATTCTACTTTAACAGTCTGCTTTGAATTTTTTTTTTTATTTTATAAGAACAAACATAACTTAGCTTAGCTCGGGTTCTCGGTTGGACGTTGACTTTTGGGACAGTCTGTATGTTAGCGTACTATCGTATATATAACAATGGCGCATTATTTCGATTCTAGATACACAATAGCGCACCATACGGTTACAAAATACCGTATCATCTAGATACATAGCACCGCATCATAAAGATTCTCGACACATAATATCGCACCATACGGTTACAAAATATCGTAACATCTAGACACACAATAGCGCATCATCCGGATACATATTAGCGCATCATCCAGATACATATTAGCGCACCATCCGGATACATAATATCGCACCATCCGGATTGATAATAGTGGACCATCTAGATATATAATAGTGGGTCATCCATATACATATTAGCGTAGCATCCGGATACATAATAGCGCATCATCCAGATACATATTAGTGCACCATTCGGATACATAATGGCGCCTCGTTCAGATACACAATAGCGCACCATACCGATACATAATAGCGCATCATCCAGTTACATATAGGCGCCTCATTGAGATATATAATACCGCACCATCCGGGTAGTGTAGTCACACAGAAATTGTAGGATTATAATGGTAAAATAATTGTTCAAATCGGTCCATCAGTTTCGTTGCCTACTCAATGCAAACAAGGAGTCAAATGTTTCCTGTTTATAATATTAGTACCGAAATTTCATAACATTTTTGGAAATAAAATATGGTAACTATATAACTGTGGTTGAAGTTCTGTTTCCTCTTGAGCTCGTGCATCGTTCGTGTTCATGCAGTGGCTGTCTCAAATGACAATCTTCAAGTAAATGATGATGATGGGCTGAACTTTTTTGTAGAATAAGGAAGCAAACAAGCATTCGGAGCCTTTTTATGACTACTGACGTCCATGAACATCCACATAAGTATTATGCATATGCGTTGCCCTCGTTTCCGCCGCCCCCAATGGGCCATAGGCTACACGCAAACCGCACGAAACGCGACACTGAAGATGTCACTTTACGGCGGTATTATGTGAGCGAGGGTACCTCCCCGGTCGTGCCGGCCCAATTCCGTTGCATATGAGGATGTAATGTCATGCACTATGCATGGGACTACCTCTTCCTTCTTATAAGTGATTCTTTTTTTTATTTCAAGTGTTAATTAATGTGTCTGTTGATGTCTTAAGTTTACGCGAATATTACTAATGACAATGAAAGTACTTTTACTGATTTTATCACGGTATATTTAATTATTTAACTAGCCCAACGTTTCGGAATTTTTACAGCAACCATGGTCATGGTGGACTGAGATGTCAGATATTCAGATGTCACAAGCTATTTAAGAACAGTTACAATTATTTAGTTGCCCCGATTATGATAAACAGTGCTTATTATATCTTGCTGTCTTGAGGTGTAATGTTTAGTTTTGATTTGATTATGTTCGTCACTGTATTCCAAGCAGCAGAAAGAACCCGGCCAGAAATTGGAACGTTTTTTTTTATATTTCAATAGCCTCAGGGATCATCCTTGTAAGGAATATGTGTTTCCCTAGTGAGGAATTGGGCATGTTTGCAGACCGCCGATTTTGTACCTGGGTATTTATTTCTGTTGACACATAATTACAACTAAATAGTTATAATGTTTCGGGTACTTTTAATAGTTTGTGACATAGGTGATCTGTCATCTCAGTCCACCCGTGACCATAGTTGCAGTAACGCTCCTGAAGCGTCCGGCTACTTAAATAACTAAATATAACGCGAGAAAACTCGTAACAATTGTTTTAACATAAAATGCATGTGTTCTCTTATGAAATTGTAAATGTTTTGAATTTCAGACATAAATAAGATTTTGTGCAGAATTTTATTTTTAAAATTAGGTTAGAGGGAATAAAGTGCGAAAATTCAAGTGTAATGGATCACTAAAATTATTTTGGAAGAAAATGTCCCACTTTTATGGTAAAACACCTACATTATTTCTCTTACTTTGTTTATTCTTCGCCCATGTCAAGAAGAAAAATATTTATTTATTCCACAAACAAGCACAACTAAAATTTAATGAACTTTGAGATTTGAGATGACATTGGAATGAAATCAAAGTTTTTCATTTCATTCCATCCACGTCGAACTCCCGCGGCGTAACAATTCTTAAACCTTGTTACAAGTGATTTGAATATTATACTCCGGTGTTATATAATTATTGTAGAAGGAAAATTATAATTTTATGCAGTAATTGACGGATATACAAGTCGACCCTTATGTATTAATTGCACCAGTGATATAAAAGACAGCTTAACACATTATATAATTATATTATACAAACTCGTATATACATTCATGTTAATTCAACTAACAATTGTTATTCAAAAAGAATATAAAAATAGTTAATATAAAGCTTTACAACATTGTCATGTCACACTGTATAGGCTTGCACGACCAGGAAGGTCGAACAGGAGAACCTCTCGCTCATATGATACCAACTTAAATTGACTATACTATGGCGTCGGGTGGGGCTCGTTAACATTTGACAGCCCCTAGGAGGGTAGGAATAAAGAAGGAAGGAAGGAACATTAGCATAACAATTGTGCTGAGGACTGAGTACCAAGTAATACGGTCTGAAGTTGTTTGGTTTCATAGTTCTACACACTACAAAGCATTCTTGTTATATGTAAGTGATCTATGATCATTTTTCAAATTATCAGGCCTTTGAGGTCCACTGCTGTACATAGGCCTCCATTAATGAACGCCAAGACGGCTGATCTCCTGCTACTCGCATCCATCCCGGACTAGCTACCGCACGGCGATCGTCTACCCACCTGGTGAACGGTCCACGAATATTTCGTTTTCCCAAATGCGGCCTCCACTCCGGAACCTTACTGGCCCATCTGGCATCTGTTCTTTTGAGTGCGTGACCATCCCATTGCCACTTCAGCGAGCTTATTTTCCGCATGACACATCTATCAATCATGCCTATGCGGGGCTCTACTTTCGTCCTCCCTTCCAATAGGCCACCGGCTACTCAAGATGTGAGACAGCAATGCTGTCTTTTCTGTTGATTATTATCGTAACTCTTACATCTCTCAAGAGCGCTGCGCAACCCTTAATTAATAACCAAATAAGTTCTACATACGCTTAGGGTTATTTGTACCTGTGTACGGCTCCAGCGTGCTGGAGCCGAATACCCTTTTCTTTCGTTCCAAGAAGAGACGTAAAACCACTCGCGACATGCACTTGTTGCCGTCTTAACCACCGTCTCAACTTATATAAAATATGTAGGTACAACGGTCAATACTTACATATTTGTATACTTTCCAGATTCTAGTTAGGGAGACCAGAAACCGGAATGTATTTAGGAGCCACTGTGCTTACTTAAATAGTTTCCTAATAGGCTTATGTATTTTTTTAAAAGTCGGAGTCTCCGACTTGTGTACTTAATAATTTTTCTTTTTATGTTGCAGGAGTTATTTGTATGATAAACATACACATTTTTTTTGTGTCTGCTCTTTACTTCTTTCAGTGTTTTTGTCACTAGCTATTTATCTAACCTAACCAAGATATCATACTATATCGGGTATCATTCTTTAAGAATAGACGGTTGACGTCACCATCTTTACAGACGCTTTCGCTACAAAATATTTCAAATTAATCATTTCCATTACTAAACAACAAAGGACTTGTCAAGACATAACATGGAAATTACTTAGATTCGTTGAGATGTAAAGAGGTGTGTAGGTGCTCATTGAAGAGCTTGGCATAGATGTAAAAAATTTCGAGTGCCTTTACAGAGTGTGAATAAGTGAAACCACTTAGTTTTGGTGGCTGATTGAAAATGAAAATTCAGGTCTCAATTTATTTTGCCAATTCAAAATCGTTTCCAAAAATTGAGTTCCATTTCATACGGAATAAAATGTAATCCTACATAATATTAGGGCTAATGAACACAACATTATTAACTTACGTTTGTTTTCATTTACAAAACATTTTGCCGTAGGAGAACGGCTGCTGACGTGATCATTGCCAACGCTCACATTGACCTTCCACCCGATGGACTGAATTTCTGGTAAATACCACGGAGAGCCGTTGGATACAAGCTACTTGTGACCTTGAGATCGCGCTCACTTGGGTAGCCAAATTTCGGCAGTTCTGGCTGTTGATTATGGTAAACAATATTTTCTTTCTTTCCAAATCTTTCGATCATTTTCTGTAATTGCCAAATAGTTTGAAAAAAAATTATCATGAAAGTGAACTGCTGTCGATCTCAATGAACGTGGACACTAAAACTCGAATGTAAATGTTTATCGCCAGGATTTCTATTTACTTGACGGCGCGTTTGAAACTGGGATCCAAGGGTACCAACACTATGATCCGACACCAACGGCGGTGTCATTGTGATTAGACACCGGCGTCTACCCTGACACAACCCCGAGCGCTAACTTATAAGAAACAATGGTGAACATGGGACGTTATAGGACATAGCGGCGAATAGTTTACATGGTCGAAAGTGTTACGTGTTCGGTGGACGGTCTTGTGAAGTACTGTTGATCTTTAATTAAACGGACTAGATACACTTATTGTAAAACTAATGTGCAAGTGTTAGACTGCATACCTGTGTGTAAATGTAATACTGTATATCTGTTTTACAACAAATGTAAAGCTACGTGCAGTATATTATTTATCTTGCCCGAATACTCACACCTACTTACATACGATATGCAGTATTCATAGAACACGGAGCAGGATAAGAAAGAAGACCGCCAAGCTCAAGCGTCGGAAGTCGTAAATGGTTCTGATTGCTCGTTTGCCCTCCTATACTATAAAGGACCTACATTCGACTTCCAAGCGGCCTATTCATAATACTAATACTGTCGCAGACTATTTTTCTCATCATCATTATCAGCCGGATGACGATCACCGAACTACCCACTGAGGGCTCCATAGGTCACGGTCACAGAACACTAGCATCAAGCGGGTAACCTCCACCTTAGCAATTTTTTTTAATTCGTTTCATTTCGATCAATGATTATTGGAGCTACACATTGATAGTGTTTCGTAGACCTGAATCAGCGTACCACTAGACCATGAGGCAGTTATTTTTCAGTCATAGTTTTCATTAAAATAAAAGAACTTCTGGGGGTAAAGGGCTATAAGAGATTTCGTTAAACTTTTTTCAATTCGTCTTTCCACACTCACAATCCAGAACAGACTTAAAATAGTATAAGAAGTTTTTGTTATTGGTTACCTCATTGTGAGGGTATGAAGTCTTATCTGGCACTTGTCCGAGACTCCCGGCTACAACTTTAAGGTCCTTTATATATATAATTAATGTTCCATAACCAGTGATTGTCACGGATTGTCCTTCATTCCTTATATTCACTATTTTAGGAATATAGTGTTTTAAGATCTTCATATTAAATCTCCATTTAATAAACAAAAGGGAAAAAAGGAAAATGAGTAGAGCTCCTTTTTTATGAAATATAATCTTTATTTCATTATTTTATATCAGGAATATATAGGTTCACGGGTAAAAAGATGAAACTATTTAATTATGATTTGCTAAAGGCAGATAGCGTCTGCGTTAAGTCACTCCGTCGTCCTGGTCACGCGGAGGAGAGGAAAAGGGATATTAATTCGATACCGATCATACATCTCGTCCAACAGTCAAATATGGCAGATATACATTTTTATAAAATATTTAAGTAGCAAGACATAATTGCTTCAAGACTCCCCTTCCCCCGGTTATGCAAAATTTTTCTACTATTTGCAAAATTTAATTATTAATAAAACCACTAAAACAAAACTCAAATTTATGCAGCTTGTACTGAATGAAAAAAAAAATGTTTAGCATTACAGTCTGCACGGGAATTTGTTACTTCAATTATCCCAAAATAACATTATGAATAGTTAAATTTTGTTTACTGTATACCACATACACTGCATCCATACATTCATCACTGACAAACATCACTACAATCATAATAACATGCTAATTGCCTTTGTGCTTATTACACCTCGCCCTTTCAAACAGAGATAAGATCACTATGTACCATCCTCACAGCTACTAAGTAAATACAAAACTATAGGATACTCTAATACAAAATATTTCTTTACAATATATTAAATATGTAATACAGGTGAATATTCTCAGAGTAATGCACATAGACAACGCATCAACTAGTGTTGTAGAGCATCACCACATGCAACAGTACATGTAAAAAAACTATAATGCACACAGACAATTGCAATGTACATGCAAAACAAAACTATTTATCATGGATCAACAACACATCCTGATAATTTAAAATCCTTGATATGCCAAGTTCCCAAGTGCCTGACATTTAAGTCTTGCAGAACATAAATTAAATGAGATTTCTTTTCAACAATTTTTCTTTTCATATATCTAGGAGCTAATTTCTTAGTTTTCTAAAAGTTACACAATTTTTAAATTCGAACGTTTCGTGTAAGAATTCCAATTCAATATTTCCATTGTTACTATCGGAGTGCTTAGTTCCGTGAAGTGTGGAAGTTCAATTTTTCGGACGTGTCGGAGCGTGACAGCGCCTTTTACCTTCATTGAGAGCGCGCGGCGACACGTGTATTGAATGCGACACGGCCATTGATAAAGGCACCGTTTAGCCTTGTACCCTCTTGAATGTTATATAAGATATTTTCACATCGCTTACTCATAAAGTAGGTAAATTATGAAAGAGATTGAAGGGTTCTTGAGAAATAAATGCAAGATTTTATCTCAGCAAAGAAGAAAAATAAGAATCTTTACATACATTAAAACTAAAAGCGAAAATCGTTTCCGAAAATGTGTATGAGGGGTCCAATAATAGGATTTAGTGTTAAAATTAACATTAAATAAATAAAAAAGACATAAAAATAGTAGCCAAAATGTTTATTTTTCAACCTACGTGGGCCAGACTGGACGAAATTTGATGCGGTTTTAGAAATTTGCTTAAAAACATATTATCATAAACTAGCAGCGCCCCGCGTTTTACTCGCGTAACTGTAAATCCACGTATTTACTAGGCGACATATCGACATGTTGCGCAACATTTGCGCGTCATTCGATGAGCGACATCATAATCACCATCCCAAATCCACATTAGTTGTGATTTAGATGTCTATACTATTGTTAGATGCCGCTTATATAATCACTAATTAGAAATGAGAAAAGAAAAGGTGGTGGGTTAGAAAATATTAATCACAAAGGGAACGTACAATATGCTTAGTTAGCAGACTGCGAATGTGTGATGGCTCATTCGAAAACTTTGCTAGAAGGACATCAAATTATTACGGAGAACGAAATAAAAACCCGGAATAGAATTATGTAAAAGAAGGAAATCAAATTTACCAAGACCAAAACTTTACTGTGCCTTGAGCATTCAGTAAGAGTCGGTGTGCGTAATACCTACCTGCATGGACTCGCTGCCGAAGTCAGGTTAGCAGAAGTAACAACGGCTTGCTGGCTACGCATCGCAACTTACACCGTCGCCCACTTCTTCCCAAGTGTTCTATCACTCACTCTCCAGCACTATTATCGATCCGCGGTCTATACGTAGTTCGAGATGACAGATTATTCATTACGACGTAGATATGCTACGTACACATTCGTATAAATATTAATTCCTTTGATATAGTTTGTACACTACATCCCTTTGTTGTAAACAATTTAATAAAATGCAAATTAAAAATTATCATGTTATATCTATTGGAATACTTTTATTTATGAAATAGAATAATCAATGTCATATTAAAGACAATTTATCAATTACTAAGCGTACGACATGTGTCATTTTATGTTTTAAATGTCTTAAATTATCAAATCCCTCAATTTCCAATCTTGATGGGGCGGATATTATCCGACACTATCATAGAGAAATAAGAGGTAACAGTAACATTTATGAAAACATTCGAACACAGCAAGCCCTTTGAGGCACTATGTGCTGAACAGCTGACTTCCTGACTGTGACCTTTATTTTGCAAAAACATATTCCGACCCGAGAATCAAATTCAAGTTGGTGACGGTGGTTCCCCAGTTCATAAAATATTACCAATTTTATGCAAAGCGGAGCGAAATTAGGCGAAAGACTGACGGCTTAGCGTACTCTCCGAGGTACGGGGCTGTAACACAGCCAACTTTTAGATCCCGGACTTAAGACTTCAAGAGTGTGGACGAGAAAAAAGTTCCCGACATATTGCCGGCATGTTGCGCGACATTTGATAGCCCCAGTGAATACGAGGCATAATAATATTTTTGTAGTCGATCAATTTCCCTCACTTCACGAAATTTTGTCACTAAGAATATATGAATTTATTGAAGCCAATATGGGACCAAACAGCTACCGAAAAATTACTATTATTAGACTATGCTCTATAAGTAAGTCAGTATTTGTTTTCTAGTTTATTTTTTTTAGATAAAGTGCACCTGAGCATATAGTTGATGGCTATTGCTATGTGCAAAACTAGACTTCATGCAAACGCGTTATCGGCCTTTAGATTAAAGAGCTTGTCACACTTTGGAGCTCTTGACCGTGACCTGCGGCGCCCTACGGGGAAGGCTCATGTTCAGAAGCGGCTGTTGTCCGGCTGATGACGATGATGATGAAACTTAGCGGATGTTACGCTTAAGGCTTAGTAGCTATACCTCACTGCACGCCAATGATACCAACATGGTAACTCAGATGTAAATTGTTTGAGAAAATTTGTGGATTTTTTTCTCAGTTAAAGTTCTTCTTTTAAAATTCAAAATATTTTATTAAATTGTATTATTCGCTTAGAGAAGTTACTGCCCTATTACGTTGAGCGAGTTTCCCGCTCACGGCGTAGTGTCCATCGTGAATACCCATTGCGTATCTAAATCCACTGACAATGTAGACAGTAAAACTTGTGTAGAATGATTCTAATTTGTAAGAAGTAGTAGTAATAGTATTTTTTGTGACACGTTAAAACAAGAACTGGTTATCTGCAAGTCGGTTACGTACGATATGATTTGGTGCTAATGGTTCTCTAATTTATCACTGAATTTGTTACGCTCTCTCGCTCGCAGTATTCCAAGCATGACTATAGCTCATAATATATTGATTTACGACGTATATAACTTTTAACTTTAGCGTCTTACTTTTTGGAGCATGTAGCAATCACCCACCATCAATTATCAAGACGTTATCATATCAAAAAAAAAAAGTACAAGCAACAGTAACAATAAACGCAAGAAAATAACAATAAGCAAATTTTTGGCTGAGATGCTGCTGTCTCCAAAAGGGTGATCTAAGTTTACGCTATTTCTTCACATTTTAGGGCTCATGCTCAGTAACTTTAGATGCCTGTTTCTTACTGATCTACCGACCAAGATAGGTGTAGTAGAGTTCTATATACACTTTTAATACACATTATTATGCTCTCCATATCTAAACATTAATTATCATATTTTTACATCAATTAATAACATACATGCTTTCAAAAAATAATCCTTCTGACGCAGACTGGTAAAAATGTTTTCATATTTCGCTGCAGTAATGCATAGGAAGTTTTCAGTTACCTTGATATTTATGTGTGGTATTACACCCACTTTAGCTTTAATTACTTAATTGGTAGTTAAGGCGACCGCTGTTGCTGCTGGGAGTAAGCCTTTAATGACCTCACCTTACTTTCAAAGAGCAATAAAAAGATATTCGCTAGCTCCTAAACGTAGAGGATATAAAATTTATGTATTTTTATTTCTTAGTGTATAAATGAAGTTTATTGTTGCAAAGAATATAAAATTCCTAGCTATCATTTACAGATTTTTATTCACAGATATTTTAGCCGTCACTTCCAGCAGTTGGTATGAGACATCTTCTCTCATTTTTTCTCAGTAGCCTGGGGTGATCTGGGGCACCTTGCGCGAAGCGAATTAAACCAAGGAGGTGGCGCTCTGTGTACCCCTCTTGTAAGAAGAGGGGACAAAAGTTTAAAAGGTGTGGCGCATTAGCGCACGGGGCATGGGGCGTGGATGGGAACCTCACCCCATTACACTGTCCCAAAGTTGGTGGAGTTGTCCTGTGGTGCAGGACAACCCCATCTGTGAATGTGGCGTCGGTCCCTTCGGGGGTTGACTAGCCGTCTAGGTGCCTTGTTGATTTGTTGTTCCGGAACACCTCACCAAAGGCGGTACGGATGTCACTCGCTTGTGGACTTTGTGAACATTCGGCACTATAATATGCCGCGAGCCCCTTTTAACACTGGACCGCACCCAGGGCCCTTGAAGGCGCATAAATGCGTTTCCCCGCGTCAACGAAAAAAAAAGCTCAGCGTTGTGCTCTCGTTGAGGTTTGTCGGGTGGTGGAGAACACCAGGCTAATGAGGATTCACTGATTTGTTGTTGTCAGTGTCCTGCTGTCAGTGAGATTTCTACTTGACTAGGCTAACGTGGTGTGATAAGTCCACAGATATGTATAATGACCTGCCGGATGCAAAATCCGTCAACCACTACCTCTCACTTAGTATCTTTTACATGTTTCCACAGTAATTTAATATGCCATGATCGTCGCTATACTATACTATATCCCTATACTATGAAAATGTAATTCAGATTTTAAACCTTCGTTCGTTGTTTTGAGAGCGTAACTGCGGGACGCATCCAACAATATTTTACTTCGCTGTCGTACTGTATCATTGTCGCATGACGTTACATCGCGGTGGCAGAACGGGCAGTGCTTTATGCATACATTCCTGGCGCACAGCCATTTTAATTATCTCCCCGCATAATAAATTATGAATGTAGATTTTCTGTCATTTTGATTCAACAGTTTCATTTTTAAATGTGGTACAATATACAATGCAGTACATCCAACATTCAACTGGGCTTTTCGTAAAATTAGTGTAAATATTGAATATCACATCGAAGTGAATAAGTTTAAAATAAAGGTTTTTCTAAATTACCTTTATCGAAATCACCAAGATGATCAATCCCTGAAAATTCTGTAGTTTGTTATTAGAGATCTAAACTGTAAGCCATTTTAAAATGTAAGTACATGGACGAATGCCTGGACTAAGCTGGAGTTCTGGCATGAATGGGGTACTACTGGTCGGATGACCTCTCCATGATGCATCCTGGGAGACGGTGTTTAATTGAGCCTTCCTATCTCCTTTGAGACAGAGGGAGGATCAATTGACCAACGGTTGATAATTTCGACTACTAATATGTGCTTCGGTGCCCAGACCAGGATGAATTGCTGAAGGGAATCCAGCTCCAAGGGTGCCTTTATCCGACTGCTATCCAGCAGGCGTACAGAGATGGGTTTCGATGATTCTACTCATACCCAAATGAAGCTTTCCCCGAGAGGGGTATCCCACCCCTCCGCTGCGGCGGAGGGCTGTTCTGCGTACTACGGGTGCACTTACTTCTCCGGAGGTGAGCTGATTCCTTATCTCTGTTTAAATGACGACCATGGCAAGGTCAAGGAACAAAGAATGCTTAGCGATTTGGATGATAAACGGAAAGAGAAAGAGACTGTCTCCAGCTCGAGATGATAGTAGAGGGACTCCACGGTTCTTACGAAATCGCCTCGACTGCGATATGCATAGGGTGATGACTGTCTCAAAAAAACCCGGAAATAATCCGGAGGAGTATGGAAATGACTTTCACTGTTGGCTAAGAGTATTCGCGTAAAACATGGTAGGTCATCTACAACAGGTCAATATGTAGGTCTCGCTCACGCTAAGAGGGATTTGGTTCTAGCCGTGCTAGGAGTGCTAGAAGCGGCAGAAACTCGAGAGGTAATAGGCCACTCTCGCGTGGCATCGAAAGCGCGAATAACCCAAATCTCTGAAAAGCTAGTGTTTTAGACAAAAGCGTTACCGTAGATAGTACATGGGAAGTTACCAAGGAACGAGTTAGCTACAGGCGTACCAAAAAAATCAAAATATCTGAGTGATGTCTGCATGAAAACGCTAAACGAAGCGACTACTGCTGTTCAAGAAGCGGTGGTATCTCCCTTAGGGAGGACTCCGATCCCTAAAAGTCTCCAACCGCAGCTGCGATAAAACGGATTGGTCGCCTCTTGTGATGATATGACATACAATTAAGAAGTTAATGAAGAAGAGGAGTTCGTACACTAGTGATTTCGGCAAATTGAGATAGCAGAAAAAGTTCCAAAAATACTGCCCCGGGGCTTAACGGCACACTGGGACATGTCTCGTTTCTGGCTCGGAAGGTCATGGAGGAGCGACTGTAGGTGGTCTTTTCTGATTAGTTTGAACGTAGGTTATTCCCCTCGCCGGTTGAAGATGGAGGAACTCGTTTTTCTCCGAAAAGGAGGGCGGCCTGAAGATCAGCCATCAGCGTAATGGCCTATCGCCCTTCTAGGCGAAGTTCGTAAAAAGCTGGAATGGGTCACCGCGATGCGTATTACTCAACATCTAATATCTTAGGGACCCGACCTAACTTGACCTGAGGTGACTTCTCAAGGTAGGGTATGTATAACAGCGTCACTGGACATTGCAAATGCATTTAGCCCCTGGTCCTGGGAAAACATTAAGGAGAGATTATGTTCCCACGCGGTTATGAAATATGTAAGAAACTTTATCGCTGACTACTTGTTGGTGAGCAGTGTGTTACACCCAAAACAAGTTCAAGGATGGCAAACAAGTAGGATGGTATGTGGAGTTCTACAGGCGTTCGCGTTAGACTCGCTCGTGTGAAAACTAGGATACGATTGGGTATTGCGTGGATCCAACCTGCCTGGAGTACGAACTTATGTCGAATCAAGTCTGGGGGACCTCATGGAGTTGGAAGTCGAAATAGCAAGGGAAAATCCTGAGAGTTCCTCTGAGAAAGAGGTCCTATTATGAAGACTTTATGAACTCTTACTTTAAGAAGAGTTCCCATTGGAAGTGGACATGACAGAGCCTCGATACTGTGACAAGGAACTATATTGACGTACCGCAGTATAAATTTAGGGATGTGTCCGTGATTAACAGGTGTAAAACCGGAAGTGATCACGGATTAGTTACAGTCTCTCTCTGAATATAGGCTCTCGACGCGATCGTATCCGATTAGTACATTCAACACTCCGGGCTAACTTCAAGCGAACCATGATAGGCAACGAAAAATTCCAACTGAAATTAAAAAACTTGTTCAATGCCCTAGATATGTCAGAAACTACAAATGCAATTGACGAGGCCATGAGTGACGTGATCGGTTGCATGCGAGACGTAGGTGAAGAATATTTTAGGAAAGTACGAGCAGGAAAGCTAAACTCGCGGATGAAATCCATTGACTTATGAGTGAACGGAGAGCACACAAGGACATCACGTCTGCCGATTTCATGCTTCTTTCAAAGTGAATCCGCAAACTAATAATCCGACACCTACACAGCTCGAATACACAACGGATTACCGACACGGACTGAGCAGAAGCAAGAGGGTCGAAGGTTCTTGTGGAGAAGCTAGGAAGAAGTCATCCGACAAAAGTTAGTACTTGTTCAGGGGTTACCGTTTCTTCTAAGCATGACATCTAATCTGAGATCGAAGCTTTCTATAGCAAGTTGTATACGTCGCACGCTCTTCATCCCGTTATCCTGAACAACAATCATCGTGCAAGCCTGTCATGACACTTGTCAGGCGATCTTCCGAACGTCAGCTTGAGTGAGATTAATCTGGCTCTTGCGCAGCATACATGTGGAAAGGCTCCTGGGAAGGACGGAATTGCAGTCGAGCTTGTTAGGAAGGAAGCGTTCGAATCTGCGTTACGAGAGCTAAGAAAGATTTTAAATTTTATCCTTCAGCGGGGCGTACCAATAATAAAGTAATATTCAATCAAAACCCAAAGTCAGACTGGTAATGATACTGACGTGGACCCCTCCACATCACTTAAGGTGCTCTAGCTGAGAATCATTAGCAAAGTACATTTTACATACTTATCCCGATATGTTCACGAAACATACGTAGTAACGCTTTTGTTTCTATTCCACAATAAAAATAAAATAATGGAATATTCTAATAAGGAAAAAAACTGATGTTAATATTATTTAATATTATCATAAAATTATTCCCGCTGGATATAATTTAAAGTAGAGCTAATATCATAATTACTACTTTAATCAGTTTATTAATAAATTATATTAAAAAACCAAATTTTAATCTTAATACTGTTTAATCGCAAACAACAATTACACAGTAATTACTTGAGTGTATTGAATTGAAATTTAAATTCATCAACAAATAAAGAAAGTGAGATGAAAAATTGGGTATTAAACTGAACAACATCAAACAATTCAGTCGCTTCTATACATTGTGTACAGCAAAGTGAAGTATGAATAGGAGGTTGAAATAATCTGAAAAGAAATAGATACGTTATTTAGCCAGCGTCTACGCTCTTGTTGCGTAACGCCAGCGAGTTCTGTAAAATTGCAAATAATCTTAAAGTGCGTTAAGCTATAGTTTCCTAAGCAAGCTATAGTTATGTAGCGGCCGTGGCGTGGCGGTGACTAAAGTTACATGAGCGTTGGTTATGTAAACCCAGTAAAGCGGTGATCGGATCATGACGACCTTAAACAAAATAAGAGAACCAATAAAGTCTTTGATTTCCAAGAATATTTGGACTGGTATAGAGGCCGTTCTCGTGTTTGTTTATACAACTTTGAAAGCTGTATAGCTTTACACTTTCACCGCCGTAGAGAGCCCTTCTTTGTACGTATTGATTACAACGGCTATACGGCTACGGTATGCCGATTTATGGTTTCCTAAGAAACCATAACCATAAACATTACTGATTTTAAGCTAAATTATTTCGCAGTATTACATTCCTATATTTTTGTTCTTTTTCTTATATTATATTGTTTGTATCTGATATTATTTCAGTCTGTCCTGGATTGCGAATGCGGAGAGATCGTGATTGAATAAATTTATCTAAATGTTTGACTAAACCTTTTTAGTCCCTTACACCCATTGGTAATTCCCTATATAGAATTAAATTCTGTCAAGGTAATCGTAAAATTTGAACCACATACGCTCAATACTAGATAAGCTCTATGCAAATCCACACGTGATGCTACACACAGAAAAATATTTGTAGAAAGCAAAGCTACTATCAACCACGAAAAATTGTATAATCCATGATCCTCGTGATCGTGGAATATATATATATATATATATATATATATATATATATATATATATAATCTAGTATATAATAATTTCTACCAAATATTACCGAGCTGTATGTGGACATAGTAATTGGTCTAAATTTGTAGGCAGTTAAAAGCAAAGGCTTTTGCGATCTGTAAACATAAAACCTTATTTTATTAAACTAGTAGCGAATGTGATAAAGTGTAGTATGCACAAGATTTGTTCATTTTTGGTCCGAAATCAAACTAGAAATTGAATTTAAAAATATTAATGTATGGTGGCTTAATTAGTCGTGTTGTTCATTATATTACTTTATTCTATGTTTAGCTAATGATGATGAAGAAAAGACACAAGAAATAACGCAAAGCAATATAGCATGGCACTATTGATTTTCGAAATGATAAATTTTAGCAAGAGGTAGTACCATGCTGCATAGCCCAATCAGACCGGCACGACCGTGGAGGTACCTCGTGCTCACATGATACAGCCGTAAAGTGATATCTTCAGTGTCGCGTGCCATGCAGGTTGTCAGTAGACGGTGAGCCATTGGAGGTGGAGGAAAGGAGGGCAACGCATTGGCATAGTAAACATGCGGATGTTCTGTAGACGTATTTTTTTGTCCCCTTTACAATAAAAAATCATTAAATTAAAAAACGCGGCTGACGACAAATAAAACGAAGGAAGAACGTCGGAACGAACTTCATTATCTGTACATAATGTTTCTTACATTTAAAATCCCATTTTCACCATTGTGTTAGCCCATTGGAGAGGGAAATACTGGTATATGACTATGCATATGCTAAATACGAATGCCGAAACTAATTGGTAGCAAAGTATTGTCTATCCTAGTGGTAACATATATATTTATGGGCAATCAATACAGCTCAATTCGACTGCTCAGTCAAAT
Source organism: Eumaeus atala (assembly GCA_017140195.1). Lineage (NCBI taxonomy): Eukaryota > Metazoa > Arthropoda > Insecta > Lepidoptera > Lycaenidae > Eumaeus > Eumaeus atala. The sequence continues at coordinate 574,429 of JAFELO010000726.1, forward strand.
TATATAAAACTTTACATTATTTACCTTCGCAATATGAACAACAAAGTTCGCCTGCATTTTATGTTAATGTTGTACCATCCACACTGATATACTGCATCTACTATTCCAGTACTCTGTAACATATTAAATAGTCTGTATCAACTGAATGAATACCTTCATATAAGAACTGACACACTATACTACTTTAGTAGTATTTATCCTCGTAGCCAAATCTATGAGATAATCAACGTCTCTATAATTTAGCTTCCTCATGTGAAATAAGAATTTTAGAAAGTGTGGAACTCCATTACCTGAGTACCCAATGTATGACGAGCCATCGCTCTTTTGTCGCATACGTATATGATAATATAACGCCCAAGGGTTTGTTTGTTTGAACGCGTTAACATAAAAATGCTTCGAATCCCCATTGTCGAGAAAAAGCGCACATCAAATGCGTTGAACTAAGACGAGTAAACAAGTTATGCGGATAAAACTCCAAGAAGCAACTATTCAATAGCAAAAAGCAAATATAATTCTTAAGAACAGGTTTTGTCACAGAAAACGCAATATAAGGCAACTAGTCGAGATGGCGATTAAAGTATAAAATGATCGGTCGTCATGTATTTGCACATAGACTAGTTGTATCAGTGTCGTAGCTGCTACTAACTACCGTGACTAAGCATATCATAGACATGATAACTCATAACCCGCATTGATGCCTGTACCCAGTTTTGTGCTAATTTGTACTTTATTTTGTAGACTTTCTTTGTTTGTATATGTATAAAATGTATCACAGTAATAAAATATATCAAAACTACTGTCGTCTTTGCTGATGATTTCATATATAACATAGCAACAATCTTCAGCTTTTCTATAGCAGAGGTGGCAAACGAGCAGTTGGATTATTTGTAAGTAAGTGATCACCAGCGCTCATAGACATCCGCAATACCAAGGGACTTGCGTTGCTGGCCCTATATTCGTCCAGGAATAGCGAAGGGGCAATCTAATTTCATAAAAATTAGTGTGTAAATGACTTCGTAAAAAGATGATGCCGGTGAAATTTTGAATTTTGAACCGAAGTCCTGTAATGAAATTCAGCTGTAGTTACTAGACCGAACAATTACTGCGAGCACGATAAATGCGGTAGTATGTGTACAGCTAACTGACATATCTACGCAAGGCAAAAGTATCCAGCTGGTTGCAAAGATCTTTGCTATCGACGATTAAAGCCGCTCTACGTTTAATACGGTTAGACGGAATTAGATTATGCTGATGTTACGGGGTTCTGGCCCAAAGGTGAAAGCAATACTCCATGTACGGTCGGATCTGCGCTTTGTAAAGTTACAGCCGGTGAGCCGGTGTGTAGTGCTGCTTCACTCTACTGAGCACGACTAGCTTCTGGGAGCCTTTGCTTCCAAGTGACCGCGGAACTGGAATGGAGATTTCGATACCAAGAATACCGATGTTAGCTAAGCCGGTTAGGGAAGTGTTTTGAAACAGAGGAGAAACGACAAAGGTTTAACGCTAGACGCGCAAACTTGTGTCTTCTTGGTTAAATTGGGTTAGACTTAGTTAACCTCATTACGAAACTATAAAAGACTTGAAAACTAAAAAAGACTCGACTTCAGACACAAGTTCGTTCCGGTGCTGGTTAATTTCTTCCTGCAAAATGTTGCCTTTGTGTAGAGCGACTCCGGTACTATCGTCCACGTAACAATGGATGCCACCGGTTTGATACATGTCATCGATATGTAGGAGAATCAGAGTGGGATACAGAACACAGCCTTGTGGAACGCCAGCATTAATAGGCTTTATGTCTGAGCACGCACCATCGAAAACGGCCTTAATTCTCCCGCTTATCAAAAAACGGGCAACCTAGTTGCATAATTTCACGGAAATCCCAAAAGCCAGAAACTTGAAAAGGAGAGCAAACCCGTCTAAAGGCTTTTGCTATATCAAGACTAACCGCCAACGCCTCCCCCTTTCTTCCAACAGACTCCACTCATCTATGCGTTGGGTAAGTTAGGAGGTCACCAGCCCACCGACCGTGACGGAAATCCTGCTGACAGTCACAGAGTAGCTGGTGCACCGCTACGTACCGCAGGAGCTGGCCATTGATTATTGTTTCCAATATCTTTGAAAAAAAAGGGGATTATTGTTATACGATGGTAGTTGGACGGTTCCGAGCGGTCGCCTATATTTCTTATCGGGTACAACAGAGCGGCCAATTCCTTGGGACGATGCCAACAGAATATCAGTACCGGAAATTACGTGCTAAGACAGGTGTCAACTCAGGAGCACATCTTTGTAGAACGATTGGTGCAATTTCATCGGGCCCACAAAACTTATAAATTTCCAAGGAAAGAAATGCTTTCCACACTGAACTCTGTCGGATGTTTATGTCCGGCATAGAGAAATCACAACGGTGGAATACCCGGGTAATTCAGATTCGAGGTCGTCGATCGCCAATTTTTCTTATCTGCTTCGGCTTTGCTTTGGCGATAACACTTCGCTGTCGTATCAAACAGGATATCTATATAAGTAAATTGTTCGAATACATGAAGCATGACCATGCTATATAACTTTCAATTTAATTACATCGTTATCATACTGAGGCACTGACTACTAACAGCCTTAGGTAACATATTTTGTGTTATTCTCATGTGTATCAGCTATCCAGTGACATAGAGATCAGCGATAAAATCCAATAAAACTTACCGAGGTAGCAATTTCATCCGCGTACCAGCACAGAATGCCGACTTGAGTGATCGCCGCACCAAGGTACAGTTTATTGCTCATCTCCACGATGGGGTCCAGGAGCTTAAACAAACTTAGGTATGTACACTTAACTTACAGAACAAACGTGTTGGAAATAAAGTAACAGAGTCGTCCAAGCCGAATTTCAACCACGATAGCCACCTCTATAGAGGCAAGCCTGACAAGACTGCACAGGAAATATTCTACGGCACAAATGTGTGAGCAGGCATAAGTGCACTCCCTGTTCCGTCATTCTCCTACGCCGATAAGACGTTTGCCCAACACGATCAGAAAAATCAGGAGGTATCACTGCCAACTTCCTAACAACAGCCTGTTATTAGAAATTCAAAAATTCCTAATTAATATTTTGTTCCAACCCAGGTCTGGAACCCAGGGCCACACGATTGTGTTTGAACATGCTTACCACTAGACCACGAGGTAGTCTCGTGGTCTAGTGGTAAGCATGTATAAAATAAAGTAGTAATAACTCAATAACCGCACTTTTTATATACAAAATTGTTTTAGGGCTTTTTCTTTTTCCTGTGGAGGCAAACGAACACCTGGTAGTAATTGACAACAAAAACCGTTGACGTTAGGTTTTGTCATTTCCGTAGTCTCAAATGGCAAACATTTTGGAAAAATCAAATATTGGTCCTAATATAATCATTGAATGATAGCTTCCAGGATAGGTCCATTTTAGAGTTTAATAATGTGGAGAAATAATTATAATAACAATAATATTACTTAACACATCACGTTAGCCTGGTTGGGTAACGTAGGGATATTCAACATCTTACATACATACATATATATATAAATATATATATATATATATATATATATAGTAGTCGGTAGTCATCATTAAACCGGAGCCTCGTTTGCCCCCTTGTGCCATAAAAAAATGAAAATATAGGAACATTGTGCACTAAGTACATGAAGGTTAAAATGAAATTCTAAAGAAACGTCCAAGCTTGTATGTAGCAGGACTGGTCTTATCTTCTTGTTCTAGTATTATCCCGTTTATATGTCAGATGATATCAGGGTCGGCTATCTAACATAGTAGATCTGACGAATCCGGGTTTCCGCACGATTTTTTAATTCAGAGTACTCAAGAAATGTACTTAAGTTAGAATAGCTCATTGCTACATGGCCGGGATCGAATTTGGACCCGCGTGGAAGCACTGCTCTATAGGGCTGGTCTTATACTTGTCACAAAATGAACAAAATAAAATATATAGAACAGTTTGAATCATGAATTCATCCAATAATTATATAATATTTCCACTTTAAGCGACACTATCAATGGCGCACACTTTGACGTGCTAGCGCCATCTTGATACGGGATTATCAGCCCATTGAAAACTTGTAATAGTTTTTCTTTTATTTTGAGCACGTCATATATTTTACTGCACAACATTATTGTATTTTTAGTAACATCTTCTTACTCGTACTTTTCACTATTAACAGTGTAATTGTACAAAACTACAAAGTAAAATGTCTCATATGACAGCAATAACAATGTTTTTCTAACAATTATTTTGATTAACATTGAAATGAATTCGTTTCCAACATTACCGATACTCTCAAATCTTTCACGGTAAGATACATACGATATTGAATACAACACAGCAGATGTTGACGGAACTCATCAAGACGTTTATGAGATTGACCACCGAAAACGCATTTTCTAGATCATTGCCGTACCTGTAAAAAATATATACGATAATGACAAATAAACATTAAAAAACACATGGCAAGTTGGACCCCATTTATTTGTTTTTCGATGTCATTGAAAAGTATTCTGATGTCTCTTACTACTCGTGTGCATTACGTACACCACAAACGCTCCAAAAATATTACCCTCCATTTAATGCACATCCGGTTTAAGCAGACGCCTTTAGTAGAGGACATCGTTCTTCCTCTACAGATAATCCAAAAGCTGAGTCCAAATTCGTCATTCTAACTATAGTAGTAGTTTCTATTATATATAAATTCAATATTATTAACATACAATCTTCATGCCGGCATAACGAACCGAGCGCCATATATGTATGTCCTTAGACATTTGCCTTACCTTCTTTACAGTCCTAACTACCTTCATTCCTTCATTGGTAACTTCTATATTCGGCTAAAATTTATATAAAATTGGCTTCATTAATCATTTTCGAAATGGAAGGGATAAAAATTGGTGATGATGCAAATAGGATGAAACTATCGTATAAATTAAAATATTAGCAGAGTGATCAGTAGG